>CAAKHD010011545.1:63632-74411 GCA_901007705.1 Fistularia tabacaria | reverse complement strand
GAACAGGTTGAGGAAAATCTCGAGAGGTGGAGGTTTGCTCTGGAAAGGAGAGGAATGAAGGTTAGTCGTAGCAAGACAGAATATATGTGTGTGAATGAGAGGAACCCGGGTGGAACGATGAGGCTGCAGGGAGTGGAGATCAAGAAGGTGGAGGATTTCAGGTACTTAGGGTCAACAGTCCAGAGCAACGGAGAGTGTGGAGAAGAGGTGAAGAAACTTGTTCAAGCAGGTTGGAATGGGTGGAGAAAAGTTTCAGGGGTTCTTTGTGATAGAAGAATTTCATCTAGAATGAAAGGAAAGGTTCACAACACAGTGGTGAGTCCAGCGATGCTGTATGGTTTGGAGACAGTGGCAATGACCAAAAGACAGAAGACAGAGCTGGAGGTGGCAGAGATGAAGATGTTGAGGTTCTCTTTAGGAGTGACCAGGATGGATAGGATCAGAAATGAGTCCATCAGGGGGACAGCCCATGTTAGATGTTTTGGAGAAAAGGTCAGAGAAGCCAGACTGAGATGGTTGGGTCATGTACAGAGGAGGGATAGGGACTACATTGGTAGACGGATGCTGGAATTGGAGATTCCAGACAGGAGGTCTAGAGGAAGACCGAAGAGAAGATTTATGGACGTAGTGAGAGAAGATATGAAGGTAGTTGGTGTGAGAGAGGAGGATTCATAGATTAGGGTGAGATGGAGGAGGTTGATTCACTGTGGCGACCCCTGAAAGGAGAAGCCGAAAGGAAAAGAAGAAGAAGAAGAAGAAGAAGATGATGATGATGATGATGATGATGATGATGATGATGATAATTATAATTATTATTATTATTATTATTATTATTATTATTATTATTATTATTATTATTATTATTATTATTATTATTATTATTATTATTATTATTATTATTTATTATTATTATTATTATTATTATTATTGTTGTTGTTGTTGTTGTTGTTGTTGTTGTTGTTGTATTATTATAATCACTATTATCATCAGTCATCCATTTATGGTGCCAGATCACAGGGCCTCCACAACCATTCACCCTCTCATTTCGGGCATAAAGAGACAAAGATAACATTCACCCTCTCATTCGCACACCTAATTTAGGTTCTCTTATTATCAATAATTATTTTATTGTGATATTACTTTTTAAATCTATTACTTAATTATTTATTGACTTGTTTGTTTTCTTGTCGCTTCCTTTTCCGGAAAATTGAGATCGATTGTCAAATTCCCGGGCAGGTTTACCGGGCCCCGCTGGGCGGGTGTCGAGTCCTCCGAAGATGAAGAAATACAAAAAGAAAATTCTGTCTCCCACACAACAGATGGACCACAGAGCCTCCCACTCCGTCTCACCTGGAGCACGAGGAAGCTTCCAACGTCTGCGTTTTTTCTGGGCGGCTCCGGGGGAAAACGCGTGATATAATATTATGCTTACAGGCTGATCGACGCAAATCAGCCATGAAATTGCAGGGCCGCCGTCCCGGAGCCGCCGTCAATTTCGGCCCGTCAATCACTTCTGTCGGCTGTAAAATGTCGCGGGGAAATTTCCCGAATGAAATAAAAGACGAGGGTTGAGCTAAAAACCTGGACGGCGTTTATGTACGAAGATCACAGAGGGCCGTGTTCAAACAGGTTTCTGTCTAAATATGTATTTCGGACTGATTTCTGTTGTGGACATTCAGCTTCAGCTGGATAGATAGATAGTAGATAGATAGATAGATAGATAGATAGATAGATAGATAGATAGATAGATAGATAGATAGATAGATAGATAGATAGATAGATAGATAGATAGATAGATAGATAGATAGATAGATAGATAGATAGATAGATAGATAGATAGATAGATAGATAGATAGATAGATAGATAGATAGATAGATAGATAGATAGATAGATAGATAGATAGATAGATAGCAGGAAGGTCCAGACTTCCCTCTCCCCAGATTTTAGCTAGCTAGCTAGCAAGCTAGATAGATTGGTAGCTAGATAGCCTGACGTCCTGCATCCGACTTCCCTCCATCCATCCGTCCATCTTCTCCTGCTCGATGAACGACCGGCTCGGTTGAAGTGTTCGTTGCTCCGCAGTCTTTAAGAAGTACCTGGCAGTGGGCGTGGCCTACGAGTTCCACCAATCACCTTCGGCATATGAGTTCCCACGTAAAAAACACCGTCCCTCGGTGTCGGAGCTAAGGTTCAAGGACGTGCAAACATTTCCCAAGGAGCCAAAGCGTCTGACCAAGTCGTCCTTCGGGAGACTCCACCCTTTCCTCGGGTCTCCACCTGATCAGTGTTTGCTCTCCGATCGTCTTCTTTCGCCCGTCTGTGATTCGAGATCCCGATTTGGAGTGAATTGCATCCTATTCCCGATAAAGCCTTGTTATACAACTTTAAATTTCATTTTTTTATCCCTTGTATTCGGGGGGGAAAACAACACGAAGAGAGAACTGAACTCCTTAAACCCGCTCCTGCAAGTTTTTCGGAAAGCGCAATTAATTAAATCAAACGAAATGTATTATTAATGCACGACGACGCTTCTGAACCGGCAACCGGCGTCTGAACCAATCGTGGTGGAGCCGCCGGGGGGGAGCGCACGGAGGCGCACGTGCACGCGAGTGTGTGTGTGCGTGTGTGAAGGAACAGAATATTTCAGTCACGGCTGTGCAGATGCCTTTCGCCTCCGCAGTTACTGGGAGACAGTGGACTCCTTTCTCTTCCTCTGACTGTCACCCTCGCCGCCGCCGCCGCCGCCGCCGCCGCCGCCGCCGCCGCCGCCGCTTCTCCTCATCCTCGCTCCAAGTATCTGACACGTGGCAGCTTGATGAATGTTTGAACGCCGGTCGAAAAGTTATGAATAATCGTCTCGTTCTTCCCCGGCCGGCCGAAATGCTTACGCCGTCCGTGTTTTCTTTTGTTTTTTAACCGCGAGCCGACTGAAATGGGAAAACCGTCTCGAATTAATCTCCCGCCGCCGCTCGGTAGACACAAGAGGAGGCGGGTGCAGAAGTTGAGTTCGGAAAATTCACGGAAAAAAACTTGACGGCGAAAGGGAGTCGAAGTCAAAGCTGGAGGATCTGAAGCCGGGGTTGATCCAAAACACGCCGGAGTGAGAAGTAAACCCAACATCGACGTACTGACTGGTAAACTCAATTCCTGGGACCGTCTTAGCTCCCACCTCGAGACGGGGGCTTTGAATGGTTCTGGAGGAACTCGTAGGCGCTTGGTGATTGGTGGAGCTCATAAACCCCGCCCATTTCCGGGCATTTCACGTGGACTGCAGAGCGGCGGTTTTGAAGAAGGCCACTTGCAACAAAATGGACAGAGGAGCTTGAAATGGAGCGACGAAGAGGTGCGAGCTCTTCTGGCCTGCTAGGCCGCAGACCGACAAAGCCAAGCTGAAGTTAGCTAACGGCTAACGGGTTCTTCACGTGACACAGCAGCGCAGGGAGAAGATAAAAACAGTTCAACCCATCTGATGGTCCATGGTTCTGTGGCAGCTTCCCCCTCCATGTTGTCCACGTCGTCTTCCTCTTCTCCTTCTTCACGGTGGTTTGTTTTTGAGTGCGGAGCTTAAGGAGCACGTCGCGAACTGGAACAGCTTTCCAGCTGGACAGCTCTTTGACTTTTTCTGTCCGAAAAACGGCGGCAGTCACTTGACTGATAAGCACCGGAGAAGTTGTCACAAGTTGGTCGGTGAACCGTTCTTACGCCGGTTGTTCCAGATATCAGAAAAGCGGAGGAGTGAATGGAGCTCAAGGCCGCGGTGAAGGTTCAACGATCGACGATGTTGTTGTCGAAAACTTCTTGTCGTGGCAACTGGACCTGAATTTCTTCGCTTGAAAATTTCGACAAGAATTCAATATGACCTGGATGAATGAGAACCACCACAGACGTATTAACGGGAAAGAAAAACTAGCGCTAACAGCTGGTATCGGCTCATGTGTTCGTGAGCGTGTGTTTTGTCCATTTTGCATTACATTGCTCAATGATGCTGACTCTATTTCGGTGAAAATGTAAAATAACGTTGTTTAACATCACGACGTGCTTCATGTTGCCATGGCTTGTTGTTGAGGGCAGCGCAGAGTTCAGTGTTCACTTCCAAGCTCCATCACGGACAATCACAAACATGGCGACGGTGTCGGAGCTGGCGCTGACGTACATTGCAAGAAAAACGACCAACACCATGTTCTCTTCTTATTGAGCATACCGCTCCCTTGGCTGTTGGAGTTGCATTAAGCTCCCTGAGAACAATTCGACAAGAATTCACCATGAGAACCTCCACAGATCACCAATGTTCTGTGTCGGACTCAGGCGGCCAATCACACAGTTTGTGGACATGTCGGATTCATTCAGTCATTCATTCCTCTCACTGCTTGTCCTGCACTCAGGGTTGTGGGGGCGGCTGGGGTTCACCCTGGACTGTCCGCCAGTCCATCCCGGAGCCATACATCGAGACGTACAACCTCGTTCACTTTTCCCACAGAGACATCCGACCGTTCACCCTCTCCGGTGGAATTGGCCGGAGGCGGTCCGTCCACTGAGATCCTTGCTGTGAGCGTCTGACGTGGGATGAGAATGCGGCGGGGAGGGAAAGAAAAACAGAGGAGCGAGGGGGGCACAGTGTGGCCGGGGACGATAACAACATCCAACGGGAGGGAGAGAAGACCCGACCGGGGCTCGGGCTTCATTCAAGTTCACATCAGCGATAGCAGAGCTGAGATGAGGTCGCGTGAGAGGGTGAACCAGCGGTGCTCTTTATTAAATATCTGCTCGCCAGAAATAAACGCAGCAGGGGAGTGTATTGTGCTTTATTTATTTATTTATTCGTGTTCTCATGAGGGTGTCAATCTCCTCGGGACCCAGAAATTCCTGAGTTCCCCCGGGAAACAGAGCGGACGGGACGGGACGGGACGGGACGGGACGGGACGGGATGGGACGGTGTGGCTGTCTGGCTCTTTTTTGGTTACGCGCTGTCGCCGTGGCAGACGTTATCTACTCGCCGATGAGCCTAGAGACGGGTGGCGTGAATTCTGAACCCATGAAAGACTTCTGGGGTTGGAGAAGAAAATATGAGATGACCTTTGGAGCCTCATTCGTTTGAGCGGGGCGTACCTCCAACTGCGAAGTTGGCGGTTACATTCCCAGCTCCTCCTATCTGTGGGCAAAACACTGAACCCCAAGTTGGTCGAGGGCCTAGTTAGCGCTTTGCTATCTAGCATGGAAGCTGTGGAAGCGCTATGTAAGTGGCGCCCATATAAGTGGAGACCATCCATCTCTGTCTAAATCTTCATCCATAAAACATTTCCATCTCTACACTCGGTCAGGTGTAATGTCTGAGAAATCCCGAAATGTGAAACTGACTTGACAAGGAGCGACGGAGACGCAGATTTTTTATTTTATTTTTGCAGAGAAAAGACAGCTTAAAGGTGCCTCTGCATACATTCTGAGATATATTCCTTCAAAAAACAACTTGTACGTCGTGACTGGCCCGCAAATCTTCATGACTGCCGAAACAAGCTAAGGTAGCATTCGCGTAGCGAAGCTAAATATGGGTCAAATCCGAAAAGAACGAGCGAACAAGGACATGTTGTTTACCGTAGTCCGGACAAGTGAGGGGATTCTGTTGTCGGATTGCAGCGATGGCTCAAGTAGCATTAGCGACTCCAGTTGGGTCACATTTTGTTCTCCTTGATCCCGCGTTTGGGCCCGACGACAAGCTCGAGCTTCGGATATTCCTGCCGAGCATTTTTTTTTTCTCCGCCCCGAACCCGATCCTCTCAAGCGGAGTTCAGAAGGAGCAGAAGGGAGGAATTTTTCTTTTTCTCAGTTTGTTCAAAACAGATCAACACAACGAGACGCTTGGTTCCCGCAGAAGCCCTGGGATTGTTTCGAGGTACAAAACAAACAAACATTCAAAATCATCCACTTTTTTTTTGGGTCAACTGCTATGACGTTAAGCCACCGGAGGTCTTGTTCTCGGGGGACAAACCAAACAAGGCAACTTCAGGCTGCGGTTTCTCAAATGTCACGGGGGCCGGAGTTGTATGCTCACAGCGTTTTGGTGGAGCACCTCACCCAGCTAGATAGCCGCGTGCATTATTGGAAAATATCGCGAGTAGTTCTCGAGTGCAAGCCTAAAAATACGCATGTCTCGACTTGAAGGCCAAGGATGGGAGCTCCAGAGCCTCTCCGACTGACAATGGGGGTTGTGAGTGGTCGACCCCCGGGTTGAAGAATACCTTTTATTGGCCCTGTAATCTGAAGAGCGCCGGCGCCGCGAGAGCGGATCGGGTGGAACGAAGGAGTGACAGCGGATGGAAAAGAACAAAAGGAACAGAAGAAGAAGGGAGGGAGGCGAGGCTGAGGGGGGAGGAGGGCGGGTTGTTAATTTCGGAGCTGGTATCTCTGAGGCAGCAGAATCTTGGGGGGTCAGCGGGCCGCCTGCAGGACTTTTATACTGTAATAGACAGCTCGACCCCGGGTCTCACTGGGGGTGCACGCATTTAATAACGCTAAGATGTTCATTAGCACCGGGTTCCCGCGGTGGGGGTTGAAAGCCACAGACAGGGGGCGGGGTTAAACAGTCCCCATGCATTTCAGCACTCTTTGATTTCCTATTTATCCTTTCGCTCATTTGCCCGATCGCCTTAAAATGACCGGCGGCAAACTAGTCTGCACCTGGACGTGATCACAATGAAAGTCAGCAGTGTTGTCAGGGCACACACAAAAAGTGGTTACTGAATTTAAAATCAAAAATGTTGGAAATACAACTGATCCGAATAAAAGAAAACAACATTCAAAACCAAAAGAGAAAGAAAAAACAGGATAATTTAACGGGCGTGCACTGCTGAATTACAACGTTGATCCTGAATTCGCATTGGGTGATTGGATAACGATCATCATGTGACCTTGAAAAATATAATCAAATTAATTAAATTAAAATAAAAGAAAATAAAAAGCATTAAATTAAATTAAATTAAATTAAATTAAATTAAATTAAATTAAATTAAATTAAATTAAATTAAATTAAATTAAATTAAATTAGGTTGGTGCTTCCACCTCACAGCGGACAAGAAAAGAAACGTGAGAAAAAGAAATGAAAGAAAATACAGCAGAACTAAAGGAATTAAATCTATCAGAATTAGCTTGTGATTAATTGCGATGGCAAATCCGTGTGAATTTTTGTGCGGACAGTCAACGATTTCACTCAAATTCAGTCCACCGCCTCACACCTTCATCACTCTCTGCCGCTTCCCGCCGCAAGACGGTTGTGATCTGTGCAAAGGCTGCAGGCAATAAAACCCAGCCTACGGACATCCTATAAAAACCTCATCTCTCGAACCTCACGGAGAAAAAAAAATAACGAGGTCAACAACGGCGCGCGGCCTGGAGACGCCGCCGGAGTGAGGAAACCAAAGCATTCGAAAGATCCTGATTAAAACCGCATGATGATCTGTTCGTAATACATGCTCGGAGGGGATGTCGGTCAAATTAGTCGTATAAAACTACAACGGGTCAGGCGGGGTTTGCTAGATATCATTAGCTTAGCATGTCGTAGTATTTTTCTAAACCGGCGAGTACATGAACCTGCAAAAAGGAGGCAGCGGCACTTACTGTGTGCGATGCGGAGAAGGAGCCGAGACCGTCGGGAGGCGAATCCTTCGCTAACAATGTGTGCGAGATGGTATCCATCAGTTCTCTTCGTTCCTGATTTGTCGCGAAGCAGAAGAGGAACCGGGACGGATCCCGTTTTCCGTTCTCTCTTTTAAAGAGAGCTTTATTGAGGCCTTTCGCAGCTTTGGTGGCCGAGAGGCTTGGGGGGTGGGGGGGGGGGGTCACCCAGCCCGAGAGACAGAAAGCCGCTCACGCTCTCATTTACTCGTCATTTCGTGATATCCAACCGTTCACTCTCTCATTCACATTTCACATGAAGACGCACAGCGGTCCCTTAAGGCGCGAATTTAATTTGTTCCAGAAGTGGGTTCGTTTGTTGATTTTTTTTTTCGTATCTTAAATTCATTTTCCCCCTTTTTTAAGTATAAGAAAACAAATTAATTCGTTCCCCAAAACTTTAAAAAATGAGGATATTAATATAGAAAAACACTGATAAAGGAAGGATATAGATAATGCAAGGGACACCAAAAAGAAAAATTGTGGTTGTTGTAAACTTATCGTGTTGTGACTTGAATCCTGACCTCGGACGCGGCGAGAGGTTACGAGGGCGCGACAGAGGCGACAAACACGGACGCTGAGCGAAAAACGTACTCTTACAATGAACTTAACATCCCAGAAAAACTTAGGATTATTGAACTGAAATTAAATTTACTTAAATTTTACCAGAATTTTAGTTTTCTTCACTACTTTTTCTTTTTTTTGATTCATTTTCCTCCGAATCACTGTCGCTAGATAGCACTCTTTTCCAAAAGAACTGATCTAATGAAGTTTGCGTATGCCATTTTTTAAAAAAGCAGCCAGCAGCGCCAATTCAGTAGTTGCGGCGGCGTCATGGAGCGGGTTCGAGCTGTGGGAGCCGGCCCGGCGTGGATCGCGCCACTATCGAATTTCGATTCTCTCTCGTATTCGTATAATGAAATGTTTTTCGTATTTCACGGATAAAATTTGCTCGAATTGCTCTTCGTATCTTAAGAAATTCGTATGTAAAGTGATTCGCCGTGCAAACCGTTCACTCACTCATTCACACATCTGCTGGATAAGTGGCATCGATAATGAATGGATGAAAGAATGAATGAATGAATGAATGAATGAATGAATGAATGAATGAACGAATGAATGAATGAATGAATGATCGATTGCTGAATATTTCCTTGGTCTAAAACCAACACATTCACCCACACACACACACACACACATACACACAAACACACACTCTTGGTGAAAGATGCTGTATCTTTAGCCTTGGGTATTAGCTATTAAAATGCCAAAAAAGGAAAAGTAAAGCCAGAAAAGAAATGAACAAAAACCATTGATGAGACAATTTGTGCGCCTGCGGCGTTTCTTGCATTTCTCCTGTGATCGTTCTTTACTTGCTGTTCGGGAGGCAAAGGAAGATAATCCGTCGGGGTGAATAAAACGTCTGTCTGGCTGTCGGTTCACTCATTGGTGGAAATGTAACCTCGCCAACTCGGCTCCGCCTCCGTAATGCTCTTGTGCTTGGAGTGCAGGCGGCGGCGGCGGCGGCGGGGTTGTTGATGTTTCTGACCTGGAGCTGGAACGCCGTGTTTTCCAGCGCGGGGCGAGATTAGCCGTCGCGAGGTCCATGCCTCGCTAATTAAAGACTGCAGAAAAGGCTGCTTTATTCTGCACCTACTGAGAGTTACGCAGCTCTTTGTTAAGCAATTATCTTCATGAGAATAATTACAGCAACACTAGCGCAACCTAAAAGGTGGTACTTTGTGTGAGAAAAAAAAAAAGTGTCACCTATTAATGAATGTGTTATTTATTTCAACAATAGCAAGAGCCCTGCCTCGGGAGCGGCCGCCGCCGTGTTCGGAGGAAGGCACAGGAAAAGAGACGGCGCGGATCCAGTGACCGGTGTCGGCAAGTGATTAATGGCCGAAAAATGAGATCGTTGAATGCACACAGACCGAGGACGCATTTTTATAAGGATTTATTATGTTGGGAAAAAAAGAAAAATATAGAATTTCCTGCAGAAAAACAACTTCAATGATAAGCAGGTTATAGATTGAACTTCACCTTCGCTTCTTACTTTTAATATCGCCGGTTCGTCACAAGGGCTCACGTGTATGTCAAAGAGATTTTCATGACTGAATACAATAGAATCCCTTCTGCAGACTCTCTGTGGTTCCCCGTGAGAAGAACCGATCCCAGGTGACACGGGGGGAGGTTTGAACCTCAATCACGCGGCCGACACGCGGGTGAAAACAACAACTCTCTTCCTCATTCCCGTCGGCTTCTGCTAACCGGCTGTCTGTTTTTAGGGGTGCGGCAGGAGGAAGCTGGAGAACCCACACAGGCGCAAGGGGGAGAAGAGGCGAGCTTCTCGCCGAGAACCTTCTGTTGGCGAGGGCTGCGATGCTAACCGCTAATGGATGGACGGATCGGTTAATGAGTTCGTTCATTCGGACTTCGTGCATTCGCTCCTGTGCAAGTACAACAAATCTAACCGTGCAGGCTCTGCCTGGCGGCTTCCTTTCACTCAGCCCGGACGCCATCGATCCGGCCGCAAATCAAAAACCAGGTAATTAACCAAACACATCCACCGCTGAAAAAAAAGAAGGAAAAAAATCAATCGCTGGAGAACTGCAGCTGATGCACGACGCCGATGACAAACAGCCGTTCATCCACCGATTTGTAACCCCGTTTCTGGACGGACGAACGCGGTGTTACCGCGCAGGGATTACGAATGTCGGGAAAACGACCCGCCGAATGTCGGAGACTTTTAAATCATCCGGGACGGCTGGACATTATTTTTCATTCGTTCATTCGGTCATTATATCGACCGCTCATTCCTGCGCTAGGGGTCGCAGGGGTGCCGGCGCCGAGCACCAGCAGGCTGAAGGAGAACATGGAGACAAGGGACCTTCTTGCTGCGAGAGACGGAAGCGCCCAACACCGGCCGTGGTCACGGGCGGAACCGCGGCGCCTGGGATTTTGTTAAAAAAAAAAAAAAGACGGGATTCTTATTTTGCACAGTTTCAGGCGAGACCCCCCCCCCCCCACCCCCCCCCCCCCCCCCCCCCCGGGTTACTTGCCGTCGAGACATCGTTGCTTTTTGCTCTCTACTTACTTCTTTCTCATACTGT
>CAAKHD010011545.1:6179-16632 GCA_901007705.1 Fistularia tabacaria | reverse complement strand
CTCATTCAAAGGTCATATAGAGACACGCAACATTCACTCTTTCAAACATCATATATACATACAACTATTCACCCTCTCATTCACATATAGTGACATAAAAACCAATCACTCTCTCATTCACATGTTACATAGAGACGTGTAACCATTCACTCATCCACATATGTTGACATATAACCATTCACTCACTCATTCATCAGTCTCATAGACATACAAGCATTCACCCTGTCATGCACAAGACATGCAGAGACATACAACTATTCAACCCCACATTCACATAGAGACATACAACAATTCATGCTGTCACACATGAAGTGAAATACACCCATTCACTCTCTCATTCACATGTTATATACAGACAGGAGGTCATTCACTCATTCATTCTCACATCATATCAATGACATACAACCATTAACACGTCATAAAGTGGCATGCAACCATTCACTCAGTCATTCACACACATGTCAGGGTCTCCAGTGAACCTCCTGCATGTTTTTGGGCTGTGGGAGGAACCCGGAGAACCCGGAGGAACCCCAGCAGACACATGGAGAACGTGGACATTCCACGCCGAAATGCCAGGAACCTTCTTGCTGTGAGGTGGAAGTTTGAATCACCTTTTGCCACGGGCCGCCTTAACTATGATTTCATTCAAACCAGATGTTTTTATTTTTTCCTGCTGACTCGGCACGCAGCGAGTAATTGGCTTCGGAGGAAAGGTCAGTTTCATATTCATCATGGAGTAGATTCATCAGACAAAGACGGATGCCGATTTAAAATCCAATCGTGTCCGGGAAGCTGTAATGTATGCGAGTCGGCGTGTTTTGCAATCCCCGTTGCGTAACCAGTACGTGACGGCGCCTGCAGAGCAAAACGCAGGACAAGCGGTACGTTCTGATTTGCCCGTGTACCCGTCGGGGTCGGATCGATACCTCGTGTCTTCGGGAACAACAACTTTAAAAAAAAAAAAAAACAAATCCCGTGCGGTTTAGAAAATGACTGAGAGTGTTCCTTCATTCCAGCAAGCAGCCGGAGACAAAATCCCAGCAAAAGGCTATGTGGTCCGATGTGAGTTGAAGCCAACCGCTAATGCTAATACAATGTTCGTACAGTAAGCTTAATTCACCAAAGTCCAGTGTGTAGTAAAGACTGTCGCCCCCCTCTGTTTTTTTAGCAAAGCAAGCTAAAGGGTTGCAATGATATCCTGCACGGTCCAAAGCAAATCAACAAATTATCTGCCATTTTTTGGCGCTTTCGGACAACAGAGGAACCGGGGACAGCGGACCTCAGTTCCGAGAACCATTTTATATCCTACTCCAAGGCAGGGTTTTTTTTTTTTCTTCACAATTCCTTACACTCTCATTTCGGTGCTTGCTGATTGGTAGAAATCACAAGTCGCGCCCATTACCGGATAATTCTTGCGAAGCCATGGAGCGCCATCTTTAAAACCCATTTTTATTACCGGTCAGCTGTTTTCTTGCTTCAAAATGGACGGAGGCAGCAAGGAAAATGGAGGTCAGAGGTCCAGTTTCCAGGCTTCGCAGGGGGACATCTAGATCCAATCAAAACCAGAAGAGGTCAGGCTTATGTTACATTTTTCTAAAAATTTCACAGGTCTGACATTCATTAAGGAAATACATGAAGGAGTTGGAAGCTAATGTCTTCACTGTTTTCTCATGATATGATGCAGATTCAAACAAGAATATTTCTTAATTTGCAGAGGGACCAGGAAGGTAGATTCTCACAAGATGCACCTCGTTGTAGGTGAATATCAGCAGCAGGCAGCTATTTTTACGTTCATCGGGTACAACAATATCACCACTGGCTGGGGGAAGTGAATAACTCCGATGATTCCTTCATATCGGCACCTGTTAGTGGGTGGGATATTTTGGGGAGCGAGTGAGATAGTTGTCCTCAATGCTGATGTGGAAGAAGCAGGAAGAATTGGCAAACGCAAGGATTTGAGCGAGCTTGACAAGGGGCAAATGATGGTGTCTTGGATGAATTGATCATCTGCAAAACTGCAGCTCTTGTTGGGTCTGCAGCGGTGAGTACCAAAAGTGGCCCATGGAAGGAGCAGTCGTGTCGGAGGTTGGCCAAGGGTCATCGATGGGGAACGAAAGGGCTGCAGACCAGTCAGGGTGCCCATGTTGACCCCTGTCTACCTCTGAGTGCCAAAAACCGGTGGCCTTGATCTGGACTCCCGAGCAATTGAAGAAGGTGGCCTGGTCTGATGAATCAGGTTCTCTTTTTTTTTTTTAAGGTCCATTTATTCTTGTCTTTACCGACAAATATAGGTATTGCGGTGTGTTGACAAGGAAATGACGGCGGAGATGGTTCAAACTTTCATGCATAGCCCTCAGTCCCAAGGTGAGAAGCCACACCCTTTAGTGTCCGCCACATTATTGCCATTTCAAACAATGCAAAGCCAGTGCCCACAAACTGAGGGAATTTGGAAGGAGAATTCTCCTCCCTGGTGTCGTGTTGTCTACTGGTTCTCCATTCCTTTTGCTTGTTGCACATGAGCATACCACTCTTGCCCCCCAAATTTTCCTCCCCAAAAATGTACAGAATTACACAGGTAATGGCCGCCGATGATGCACAGAAAGGTCTGTCCGTAAGCAGGTTTATCCTGAGCGTTAAAGAGACAACCAAGTCCTATCCATGATGGCCTCATCTTGTGACTTGCAGAACTTCTAGGGTCTGTTGAAGTTTTTTGCCGGACACCACAGCATACCACTCTCGCCCCAAGGACTTCCAATGGTAAGACTCCATCGACACCACGAAAACGTACAGAATTACGCAGAAAATAAGTAGGCAGATTTAAGGTGAGCATTCAAGGACCTTGACATCACCTAGATGGCGCATCTGTTACCTGGGGAATGCATGGCACCAGGATGCTTCTAGGGAAAAGGCAAAGAGGGATGTTTTGGACAAATTCTGCTGGGAAACCTTGGCTCCTGCCATCCATGTGGATGTCATGTTGACTGGTTGCAGACAATGTACACTCTTTCATGGGAACAATATGGTGGTTTGAGGAGCACTCCAACCAGTCTGAGATGTTGCTTTTGCTCCTCTTGAGATTCTGCAGGAGGTGCTGGACAACCAAGTCCTAGCCACGAAGGCCCCAACCTGTGACTAGCAGAACTCATAGGGTCTGTTTTTTGTTGGCCACCACAGCATACCTTCAGTTGTTGGACAATATCAGCCGGGTGCTCGTGATGGAACAGCCGATCGGTGTACGTTTACCCTTGAAAACAAATGCTGTCCTAAACATCTCAATGTTACATTATTAAAGTTCGATCCCACTCCGAAATAAAACTGCTTTTGCGCCGCTCAATGTGACCTCCTAATACCCGGTTGTCGAAAGAGCCGCGCGGGCCCCAGTTAATTACCACATAATTCTTAGTTAGTTAATAGCGGGTTTGTGGTTTGCAATATCATTTCAGTCATTCCTCTTCCCTGCCTTGAATCTCATTTATTTCCCCCCCTTCACTTCTTGTGTGTGTGTGTGTGTGTGTGTGTGTGTGTGTGTGTGTGTGTTCGTGTGTCGAAGGGCTGCTTCCCAGTCTCCCCACGTGTGGCTCGTCCGCAGCAGCCGGCTGTTCGATGAGAACATTCAGCTAAATGTCTGATCGATAGGCGCTGGCAGCGCTCTCTGCCGCCGCCGCCAGAATACTGAAGAGGGGGGGGGGGGGTTAGCGGGTGGGGGTGGGGGGGTGTGTGTGCTGGCAACTTAGTGGTGTTGGCGGTGGTCGCGGCGAGAAGGAATAATCAGAAAATCAGTCTGATGCTTGATGTCGGTCTGCGGTGCAGATGCGACTCTCTCCGTGCGCTGACCTGAATGCGGTTTGCGTTGTGTTGCAGACGGTGGAGTGATATCGCATCACGCTTTGTGCTTTATTCATTTCCAGCCGCCCTTTATGTTCATCTCCTCAGATGTGGCTACAACAACGTGGAGTCTCGCCCTTAATGACGCGCAGACGGCCCCCGACCCGCCTCCCGCTGATCTGACGTGACGTTTTTTTCCGCCCTGTTTCCAACCTCCGAATCAAAAGTTTGTGTTCCTGAGTTGTTTTGTTTTTTTCCGTCTCAGCAGATAAAACAGCATTTTTATTTTTTAATCTGAACAAAAGAAAAAATAAAGACGCAGTAACCCGCCGTGCACGCCGGCACGCAAACACAACATCACCTTAAACGTGATATACAAGCGTCTGTTTGTGTCAGTCCTTGTATTTCCCATTATAAACCCAGCGAATTCGGCTGACGCGCGTGAATAAGGTCTCGCTTTAAAACCGTACCTGGGGGTGAGAAACGTCCACTTCTCTGAGGTTTTATGCAAAACGGATATAATTTCGCGGCGCGGGATGAGGAAATAACAGCCCACCGGCGAATCGAGACATATAAAAATGTAATAACGGCGACTGTGTCGACTGCATAAGCAGGAAAAGTTGACTTGTATATTTAAAATAAATGCGCTTCGCTGTTGGGTTCCTTGAAAAAGTTATCAAACGAAGTGTCCAAGACGATAAAAAGCCGGCGTTGTGCGCTCCGACAGCATTGCCAGTTCACTGCTACGTTCCCGGAGGCCGCCATCGACCGAATTGCGCTGACATGGCCGATATCATTACGGCCTCTCCGGTCTTTGGCCTCTGCGTGGGCTGCTCTTCCTGTCCGATTATATTCACACAACGCTACCGTCTCCTGACACTTTCCACGAAGAGCAGGCCTGGATCGCAATCTCCAGGAGCCCGACGTCCCCACCCCATGAGCAGGCACTGTCCAGAAACCTTGGACAGCTTAATGGGGACGGCCTTCTGCCTCGACCAGTTGGGGTAGAAAGAGAGAGAACGAAAGAGGAGGACCGTCCGAGGACATCCAGTAGGTTCAAATTGGCCAGATGTATGAATGAAAGAGTGAATGGTCTATATTATATATATACTGTATTGTTATATTATATTCGGAAACTCCCCACGGGTCGTTAGAACGGACGAAGCCTCTCGGATGAAACGTCTTCAAGTGAAGAAATTCAAGTCCAGTTGCCACGACAAGAAGATTTGGACAAGAATTCATCGTGACCTGGATGACTGACAACCCCCACGGACATATACCTTTGCTAACGCGCCTACAGGAATCACCCTGAAATGATGCCGTTTGCAGATGACACTGCGGTGTGTAGCAGAGGAACATCTAGAGAGGTGGAGGTACGACGGTTAGCCGCTGCGAGAAAGAATACATGTGTGTGGAGGGTGAGGCCACTGGGAGTGGAGATGGAGATTGAATGGTTGTATGTCTCTACATGAGGACAAACACCGCCCGCCTCTCGCCCAGCAACAGCTCGGTTCGGCTCCAGTGGTGGATCATAGATCATAAATGAATGAATGAATGAATAAGAGAAGTTGCCTGTCAGTCATTATGTCTGCAGGGGGTTCCAACAAATCTGCCGTTTCCCCTCGTATTTTCAACAGATTACATTTGAGACTCTTTAACAGGCCCTAAAAACCGTTTTGATCCGAAGATCTGTGAGATGATTGACCCTCTGTGAAAACATTCTCTGCCACGTTGTGATATTTGCTGTGTTGGTTTTCTTGCCGTTTGGGGTTGGAGTCCCAAAGGAGTCAGCGTCTTGAAGTCGCAAGTGCGTTTTCCCGGGTGTATCGATCGCGGAGTGACGCTGGATTCTTCAGCGGCTTCGCCCAGATCTGTTTATTTTGTCACGTTGGATCTTTCCAGCTATCTAAGACCCTTGCCTGTTACGTTGAAGCTCTCATGGAGATCTGTTCCTGCTCAGTGAGCTCCCCGCGCAGGAGTTTCTGAACCACATTGTTCTCGTGTCGACCTCAATTCATCAGGGTGGCCTTCGGTCCTCGTTTTGGCCCGAAACTTCTGAGAGCACTCCGTCCTGTCATCGCTCCATTCAGTGAGCTTCATGTCCCGAAACTTGGCATCGCTCCGTTTGTCGATGTCACTTCAACATGTTGCCAACACGACGAACCCCTCCCTGGACGGCATCTAAATGAGACGACGGCGGCCTCGGATCCCTGTATGATCCCAACCGGCGGACTACTCCAGGAGTATGCAGGGGTACAAACTACATTTGTAAATATTTGTCCCCTGATATGTGATAGAAATGTTATTATTGGACGATTCCAATGACTTTTATGGTCAATATTGCTGACTTTGTGTATTTTACTGTTCAAGTACGGCGGGAAGACGCTACGTGAGGCGGCGACGAGCTGAGCCTCCTCTCCGACTGCGCGGTAGACAATGTGCGAGCAGCCGGTTGGTGAACCGTGGATTTGATGCTACTCTGTTGAATCCATTTACAGAATTTGTAAATCTGACTAGCTACGAGCCTCAGCGCACGTCAGTGGTGCTACAGCAGCGGCCCCCAACCTTTTATGCATGAAAATGTGTCCGCGGACCGGTTAGAGGCGCGGGGGGTTCAAATAATAAAAACTTTTGTCATTTCAAAGTATTTAATCTGAATACAACAATGATACTTTTGCACTAATTTTGCACTATAATATCAATTCACCATAATGTAGGGTCAGTGGGAACTGTTTACTGCAAATAATACATCGCGGGCGCGGAGGTTGTGTATCGACTGTTGCGATGAACCTGTGACTTTCGGTAGGAATCTTGATATTTTCTTTTAAATGCTGCTTTCTTTTAGCTGCCAGTCTGCGACGCTTCTGCCGTCTCATCGTTTGCTCGCTTCCTCCCGAAAAAGCTCTGCGGCGACTTTTTCTTCTGGCTCATTTTTTTCAAGGGCTAGCTTGTGGTGGCTGATTTGTGAAATGGCGCGACAGAGAGTCAAGTGCGCCGGAAACCATCGTTCTTCAAAATAAGGTCCGGAAGGACGAGTGGAAAAACTTTAATCTATACCAAGAAAGATGTTCTCTGCGGACCGGTACAGGTCCGGGGACCCCTGCGCTATCGAGCTGCTTTTATCCTCCTCCTTGACACGCCTCCCACGATGCAATAACAAATACTTTTATTGGCACGGTTTATTGTCCGTCAACCCATCTATAATCTCAGTTTTTATGAGCGCTATGTAGCGGCGGTGGATTCAGCGCAAGGCTCCTGCAGCATACTGATAAAATAAATGGAGTTTGAATGAACGTCTCTGCGATGAGTGATCCGGCTGTTGGTACAACATGAGGTCTGTCTACTTCCTGCGGTCTTCAAAAGCAGGAAGGAGCAAGCCACGGAGAGGAGTATGCCACGTACGAGCGCTTAGAATCCTACGTCCTGCACCTTTTCATTTATTTTTTATTTTCTTACCAGCAACAACCATCGTTGAAGGCCTTGTTTTGTCTGGTTACCTTTTTCTTGAATCCTCGCACGTTCTCTTTAACTCAAGGACAAACCCCTCCGGCGCGGCTAATTCGGGTGAGTGGGATGCAACGTAGTGTTCGCGATGCGGGGGAAGTTCCTATTGTGACCGACCGCTCGAGTGAAAAGAGCCGGCTGGCAGTCAACTGAGATACGAACAGCCACGAAATGCTAAAAGCGCATTGAAAGTTTAAACAGCGGCTGCAAAATGAATGTTCGAGGAGTGTCTTGGAAAACATGCTAGCATTCCGTGCGTCCCCATTCAAGTTCACGTTCCAACCGAGGAGAGCAGAATGTGCGTCACGGCTTCATCAGAGATGAACATCAATATCCCATGTTCCCCGAGGAAGCTGCGCAGGAAGACGAGTAACAGGAGCGGAAAGCTGCACCGCAACTTTAGCCCCGATTGGTCGTCCATGTCCTTGTCCAGCCTCTCGTCCAAAACGTGTCCCGGCTGTTTTGCTGAGCTCCCACTTCAACGAGTTTCGGGAATTGCTAGAAAACGTCCGATGTTTGTTTGATTGATGGTGCCTGGTAATTTTGAGCACGTCCGGGTCTGCTCACGCATGACGCGCTGGATATCGTCCGTGCACTCCCTCCTCCTAGGAGGTGGTGGTTGTGAGCTGAGGATTGGAACAACATTTTTCAGAGTAAGCTACAAACCCGGGGGCTCTGACAGATTTCACTTGTGGCTAAACTCATTATCTCAAACCGCTTGTTTGATGGGATAAACCGTAAGGTGCTGCCTAACAGGCCCGACATTTGGTACATCACAGTTTGTGCCGCTCTGATGAGGCCGCAACACTGTCTGAACAGCTTGTTGTCCAAAGGTCAAAAATCCTCGTCGTTCCGTACAAACTGCTTTTGGTCTTGTCATCGTGATGCCGGGGAAACTCTCACTCGGTCTCAATGATGAACTTATCAGGTCTTCTTCACCGTCGAACTCAAATACAGTCCTCAAAACGCAGCTGTTCGCAAGTCTTCTCTCCGACACATTTTTCGGGGGAGAGTATTCCGAAGCCCTTCCGGAGTTGTTGTCCCCCCCCAATAAAAACAACCGCAAAAGGAATCTGGAGCTTTTTTTTTTCCGGGTGAGCTGTTTTCAGAGCAGCCTCGGCACGGCCAGGAAACACCACTGCTTCCTTGTGAACGCTACATCAGACAGCGTTTCTAAAACCACCTTTTTAACCGCCCTCAGTGGAACTCTCTTTCTTGATATTCTGGCGCACGCAAACTCCTCGCGGACAAGGAGACGAGTTGAAAAACAGAATTTTAATCGTGGAGGGACTTTGTGATAAACCAGTTCTGTGCATTGGCGTTATCAGTAAATGTACACATTGTGAAGCGCTTGTTGAGTTTTTATGTAGATTTTTTTTGGGTCTGTGGACTCCCCCCCCCCCCCGTTTACATCACAACATTCAGTTTCGTTTCGCGGTCGCCGTTTTCAAAGTGCTCAACGACACGACAGCAGTCGTCGGCCGTGTGACTTTGTGATGGCCTAAAAGACTTGCGTGGGTTGAGACGCTTCCTGTCTCTGTGCAATAAAAGACGTGGGCGCTACAGAGATTGTAGCATCAACAACGACCGGCGAGCGAGTATTTTTCATGAACCTACGATGAGGTGGAGCTATTGCTTGGAGTGACCCTGACCTACAAGGGCAGTGTAGTCAATCCACACTTTGCTGAAGAGGCAACGGCGGTTTTTCATGAAGCGAGGAGGACGAACCATCGCTGTTACGGTCCGACCACTCCTGCGTACGAAGAAACGCTTCCTGTTATACCGGGTGACGAGCGCGAGCGCTGGAGTCGTCCGTCGTTGGTCGGTTATGGCCCTCGAAGTGCTGCGTTTTCCCTGCCTTCATGCAGACTGAGGCATCTTCAAATCTTCCCGCTCTGGTGCCCATTTTTACACATCTTTCCGTGAATGTCGTTCCGAAGGTTTGCGTCTTCGCCCCCAAACAGGTCACTCCAGTGTCCAACTTTTGCTGTGCCAGGACAACATTGAGGATTCTATTCTATCGTACGTGTCTGTGGAGGCTCTCCGTCCTCCAGGTCACGGTGAATTCTTGTCAAAATCCTCTTGTCACTTCTAATGGCCCCTGTGGGCCCCCACAAACACCCGAAGGAGCCTCTCTGACGAGGGGTGAAATGTCCTCAAGTGAAGAAATTCAAGTCCAGCTGCCACGACGAGAAGATTTCGACAAGTAGCCACTTATAATGTAATATCTTGTTCATATATAATTATACTGAAGGTGAATGTGATTTTGGCGCCCCCTGGAGGCCATGCTGCTGGTGCTATTTGCCTATATTGCCCAATGGGCCAGCCGACTCCGGGCTCCTCCGATCTGCATGCCGAAGTGTCCTCGGGCAACACACTGAATCCAACACGGCGGTGGCGGCGTGAACGTAAAAAATCATTAGAAAACCCGAGGTATGAGAGCTACATCGAATATTACTCTGTATCCCTGGTCTTAGTTGCATCCGAATCCTGCAAATTCTGTTTTGATGGTGCGGTGAGGCTTTTCCCGCATCGGTGCTTTCCAAGTCTGGCGAACCTTATTGGGATTTCTTGCCTTTCATTTCATCATTTGTTGGGATGCGGGCCCAAATTTCATGTTTGATGCATTTTTTGGGGGAGTTTGCGTTTGCGGCGCTGGTGTTTCACTGACACCTACCGGCCTTGCAGGAAAAACTACGAATGCTCTTCACAAATTCTTTCGGTCTTCGACGATGGACACGACGACAACTGGAACGCCGTGGTGGGGGAACGTTAAGAGGAGGATAGGAAGTAAAAATAGACAAATGGGGGGCGAAGCTTTGAAATAAACAGGAAGTAACATCGAAACTGCAAACACATTTGGGAGACTCACAACTGAAATGCTGAAATTCATTCATTCATTCAGTCTCGATACCGCCTGTCCTGCACTCAGGGTCGCGGTGGGGCTGCAGCCTATGCAAGCTGTGATTGGTCGAGAGCTCCACGTGTTTCTTCTCTTACCTTTCCATTTTTGTACCTCCTACGTTTCCTATCTTCCTCCCTTCCTCATCACCATCGAAAAACACATTGATTCCAGTCCCCCCCCCCCCCCCCCCCCCCCTCCTCCCCCCCTCCCCCCCCCCCC
>CAAKHD010011530.1:2500-10025 GCA_901007705.1 Fistularia tabacaria | reverse complement strand
CACACTCACAAACACTCACACACACTCACGCACTCACACACACTCATACACACTCACACACACACACACACACACGCACAAACACACACACTCACGCACACACACACTCAAGCACTCACACACACTCATACACACACACACACACTCACACCCTCACAGACACTCACACACACAAACACACCCACACCCACACACACCCACACACACACACACACACACACACACACACAAAAAAGGGGACAAAACACACATACACCACAACACATGCGCGTGCACACACACACACCCGAAATAAGACCATACACACACACCAACAGGCACAAACATTGAAAGAGACCATAACACACACACACACACACACACACACACACACACACACACACACACACATTGACGTTGTTTATTCTCAGTTCTATATTTGTGTTTTATTTTTTGAAAATCCGCCTTTTTTTTTTTTTTTTTTTACTTCCTGCTGTTCCTTCTTCTGGAATCCAGAGTTTCTTCGTTCGGGATCAAAATAGGAACAAGAACAAAAACTGGAACCAGAATTAGACCTGGAAAGAAACTAGTCCAGAAACTCGAAGTGGAAACGGGAACCCTGAACTAGATCTAGAACAAGTCACCAGGAAAGGAAGTTGAACCGGAACCAGATGAAGAACGAGAGCTGGAGCTGGAACTAGAAACAGAACAGGAACGAGAACTACAGCAGGAACCAAACCCAGCACCGAAACGGGAACTCGAATGAGAGCTATGGTGGGAACAGGAACTAAAACTAGAACAGGAAGTAGAACCAGATCTAGACAAGGACCTAGATGTACAACAGGAACGTGTCACTGAACTAGAAGAGGAACCCTCAATAGAAATAGAACCGGAACTTGCAGTCGGACGGGAACAAGAACTACGACGGGAAAATGAACTAGAACTTGAACAGGGACCCTGACCTAGATCTGGAAGATCAACCAAACATGTAACCAGAAAAGGAACTTGATGAAGGACCTGAAACTCGATCTAGAATTGGAAAGAGGACAGGAACTAGAACTAGACCAGGAACTAAAACTAGCACGAAAAAAGGATACTCGAACGAGAGCTGAAAGCAGAGCGGGATCTAGATCAAGAAAATTGAGTTGTTACAGAACTAGAACATGAGCTACACATGTAACCAGAAGTTGAACAGGAACTAGATGAAGATCCAGGTCTAGAACTACAGCTGGCACAAGAGCTTGAACAGGAACTGGATCCAGAACAGGAAATAGTAACAAAACAAAACTAGAACAGAGACTGGAACGGGAACTACAACCAGAACAGGAACTTTCAGAAGATCTAGAACAGGAACTAGAACTTGAGAAGCAGCAAGAATTGGGACCCGAACTAGAACTAGAAAAGGACCTCGAACTGGACTAGAACAGAAACAGTAACTTGTAATAAAACTAGAGTAAGAACCTTGAATAGAAATAAAACAGGAACTGGAAATAGAACAGGAACTAGAACTTGCAGTAAGATGGGAACAGGATGGAGAAAATGAACTACAATTGGAATAGGAACCCTGAACTAGAGCTAGAACATGAACTACACGTGTAACTGGAAAAGGAAGTTGAACAGGAACTGGAGGAAGAACTAGAAGTAGACCGAGAGCTACAGCAGACACTGGGATGAGAAAAGGAACAAGAACAGGGACTACATCGAGAATAGGATCTAGTGACAGAACTAGAATAGAAAAATAGCAATAGAACAGGAACCAGAATCTGAAAAGTAACTCGAATTGAGACCAGGACTAGAACAGGGACTAGAAACACAACTAGACCAGGAACCGTTGGGCACAGACCTGCACTCCGTCACACTGACGTTGTACTCCGTCACTATTTGAGTGGGCAGGAAGTCCCTCTGGACGTCCGGGTGCGTCATGGATGCCACTGCCAGTGTGTCACTGATGTAGCCCTGCATGCAGCTAGCACAGACAAGAGAGGTTCATTGTGACACCTCCCTGGCACCTTCCTCCTTGAGAACAGCAAAGCTCAAAGGTCACTGACTGTGTGTTCAAGGTTGAGGTGGCACAGGGTCCGTAGTGGTAACGGTACACCAGGCGGGGGATGAAGTCCGAGGAGATACCAATGACCAAGCCATTAGCAATCACTGCGAGCACGCCTATGGCCTCAAGAACCTTGGTCCAAATTCCTGCAAACACACCCACACGACGATTTCGGCTAGCTAACGACATAGTTACAGCCCAATCTCAACATCGGCATCAAAATCAAATGACCTCTGACCCCGTATGACCCTGGAAAAGGTACACTTTTCATATTTCCTGTTCCTGTCCCCGCACGAGGACGACACCCACCAATGTCATTGGTCTTCCTGGGCACCGGGCGCCGCTCCAGACGCACCATCTTGATGGCGTCCAGGCGGATCTCTAAGATATTGTTTAAGAGGGCGAGCAGCGGGGCGAGGGGAAACGCCGCCACAAAGATGGTGGTGAAGCTGAACTGGACCACTGTGGGGCGGGGAGCAGAACATCGATTTATTTCAAGAACATTTGCTCACCATTAGTTCACTCTGCCTTCAGTCCCCAACCCTTCTTACACAATTATTGCCAGGTGACTTGAGGTTGGCAAACCTGAACTAGAACTAGAACACAACTATAACATGACCAAGAACTAGAACACGAACTACACCGAGATCTGCAACCTGAACACAAAGTAGAACTTGTCCAATTTTTCTAATTGCTAGCTGACTCAAGGCTGACGGACTGGAACGGGAACAGGAACTCAAAGTAGGACAGGAACTCGAACTGGAAGTATCACCTGACTCCTATCATACAATCATCGCAAACTGCCATGAGACTGGAACAGAAGCTAAAACTAGAAGTGGGACTACAACAGGACCTAGAATTACAACGGGAAATCAAACTAGTTCATGGAAGGGACCAAGAACCAGACCAAGACGTAGAACTAGATCAGTATCTGGAACAGGAATGTTGCCCTCTGGGAATGTTCCATATATTCCAAGGGACCTTGCAGTCACAGCCTGTTTCGGCCAATCAGGAAGTGACATTTTCTTTCTTTAATGGTTCCTTGTCTAACATCTAACATCATGCTAACTAGTGGGCAAATTGTTTTTTTCCTCGTGCTATCACATAAGCTCAGGGGCCACGACAGTGGACTGACCCATTTCCAGGAACTCGTTGAAGAAGGTGAAGGCGTTGCTGTCGACCAGGTGGTAGTTCCTCAGCCAATCCCGGAGCTTGCAGGTGTCACATGGTTCAAGCAGGCCCTGCTCGTTGCAGCACGCCTCACCGGACACAGTCTCCGACGTCTTCCTTGGGATGAAGCTCTTCAGCCAGCTAGAAGGAAGAACAGGAAGTATGTCAGATCACATGGCCTCTGGACACGGGGCTTATTTTTGGCCGGTCACAGCAATTTCTCGCTAATTTTCAATTGATTTGCGACATTGTTCAGTGATAGCATGAGGATAAAGGTTGTACAGTGATCTTCAGGTCAGGACTCCATGGTCCAGCTCCACCTGGGGGACAAGGACCCCTCCTTTGGAGACGGCATCATCCGTATCCTGGCCACAGAAGACTAGTGGTTTGAGAGAGGAGTCAACGAGGCCATCTTTACTCATCTGGGGGGACCTTCACTGAACAGAGGAGGGGAGGTCTCCAACAAGACCTTTCGCCTACATACAAACCAAGCTCAGAACACATACCTGACCCATCGGCACCTTACAATTCACCTGGAGAGGCCAACGACCATTACAACTGCCTGTGCAGATTCCATCTCAGGTGAGTCCCTGCAATTGGTACCTTTGTTCCGCAAACGACATATGTCTGCAAAGTAACCGTATTCTAGCCTAGTTTCTGAAAAACAAATCACACATCAACTAATGAACCATCTGAATTTGGACCAACAACCAACCCCAGCAGTAACACACCGGGCACTCCCCCCAGTATAGGGAAACCTCTGGGACAAGAGGAGGAGAGTCTTCAAGAGAAAGAATCAAGTCCAGTTGCCGCTTCTTCTTCTTAGTTCCTATCATGCTTTGCCAGAACCTCCTGTCTTCTGCTGCCATGACTGCTTCATGCTGGACTCAACCCGGTCACTTCCCTGATGCCCTTGAGTCAGGACACGGGGGGGGAGGGGTGCCCTCTCTTTCCTGCGATGACTGTCTTCTCCGGTCCACTGCGTCCAATCACATGTCCAAAAAAAGGTAGCCTCTGCTTCTCATGAAATTCCAAAGCATCTGCTCACTCCCAGATTTGTCCAGCATCCAGGTGTTGGTCCATCCTTCTGTCCATGGTATCTGCACTCCTCTGTGGTGACTCCACATCTCGGAAACATCCACCCTCTTCTCATTTGGTCTTGTTGATGGTCCAGGCTTCCAGACGTAGCGACGGGGAACACAGTTCCGTCAAGTAGCCTGAGCTTGACATCCAAGCTCAACCCTTTGCTCTTCCAGATGTTTGCCATCTTCTGCTGTGTCCCCTGCTGGAGGGCAGTCGAACCCATCTACTTTCTGGACCTGCTCACCGGTGACCATAAAGGCACTCAACTCTCACCAGATACACCTTCTCCAGCAGCACCGTCTTGCCTCTACAAATGAGAGTTGTGTCGTCTGCAAATCTGCGGTTCTCCAGGCTCCCCTCCTCCTTGGACTCTGCATAGATGTTCCACGGAGGTGGTGGCAGAGCACAAACTTCCCTGACTTCTCTCAATGTGGGTATTATAAAGGGTATACAGTGGTAACAAAGGTGTAATAGAGGTTATGTTGTGTAATAAAGGTGTAATAGAGGTGATTTAGTATAATAAAGTTAATATAGGGGTAGGAAAGGTGTACTAAAGGTCATATAGTTTAATTAAGTTGTAATAAGGCTGTAAAAGTGGTTTTACAGTGTAATCAAGGTGTGATACAGGTTATATAGAAGTGTTAAGAAGGGTGTTGTGAAGTAAAAGTGTCGTAATAAAGGTTTGATAATGTTATATAGTGGTATTACTGATGTAATACGTGTATATAGTTGTAACAACTGTGTAAGAAAAATCATAAAGTGTAATAAAGGTCTAATAGAGGTTATATACATAATAAAATTATATAGCCTTAATAAATGGTACATGTGTGATAGGTTACAAAGTGGTGTAATAAAGGTGTAATAGAGGTTATAGTGTAATAAGGGCTATGTAGTGTATTTAAAGCTGTACCAAAGGTAATCTAGTGGTAATAAATATAATTCATGAAGATGTCATTATAGTTATATAGTGTAATACAGGTGTAATAAAGGTTACATGGTGGTGCTAAGGGGGGCAACAAACATTGTACTCACGGCACCAGGATCTCAAAGATGTTGTTGAGTGTCTGTTTGAGCACCATGATGATGGCCATCTGGATGAAGAGGTCCATCAGACACCCGCTTGGGTGACACTGGCAAACACAGCCCCGGCTGGAGATTAGTCCACCTGTTCGAGTTCCACCACTAGCACCTCCTGCTCCAAGGGTCTTCAAGGCAGCGAAGAAGTCCGAGGTCAAAGGCGCGCACTCACCTCCTCCAGCCTCCACCCGCTGATCCGGACGTAGTCTCCTGGGCGGCCGTTGATCCTGAGACACCACAAGAGACGGCAGAAGCTCCTGTCAACCATCTGGATCCAGACGGAACGTCAGGATATGGGAGGGAGGCGGAGAACAAGGAGAGAACCCAGGTAAGAGAATCCAGGTAGGAGAACCTGGTGAGAAAACCAGGCAGGAGAACATGGAGAGAACCCAGATGGAAGAACATGAGGGGAACACCCACATGAAGAGAAACCAGGCAGGACAGCATCAGTTCGGGGTTTTGACCTGCCGAGGAAGAAGGCCACGAAGAAGAGCGAAGAGAAGAGGGTGAAGAACTGGAAGGTGAACATCTTGACGGTGAAGCTTCTCTCGGTGGCGGCAAAGGAGTTGGTCTTCTCTGTGAAACACACACACACACACACACACACACACACACACACACACACACACACACACACACACACACACACACACTATCACACTCCTGTTTCAGAGCTGATGTCCAACTCTGGATGAGGTTCTCAGCTGATGTTCTCACCGATGTCACAGAGCTTCAGGGACACCATTCGGTTCACCTGGGGGGGAGGCAAAGATGGCGTCACATCTATTTCCTGTGTCCCAAAGATTCTATACCGTTAGCTTGTTTTGGCAACGGCACTGACGTCAGGCTAACATTAAATATATGTCGAGCTAACGTCAAAGAGACACCAAGCTAACGCTGATGAAAAATCAAGCTCATGTCGCAGAAAGGTCAAGTTAATGTCGAACAGAAGTCAAGCTAATGCTACAGAAACATTGAGCTAATGTCAGAGAGACTTTAAGCTAACGCTAGTGATACAGTGAGCAGTGTAATAGGAAGGCAGAAAAGATCTGGCCAGTGGACTTCAAGGGCAATTCTCCAGGATGAGGAGGGCGAGAGGGTCTCTAAAACTGGGGAAGGAGAAGGAGACCAAGCGAGCGCAGTTCAGTGAGGACCCTTACAGGTTTTCCAAAACTCTGTTGGAGGACGCAAGATCTGGAAGATTGACCAGCCCAAAGGAAGTTGAAGAGGAGTTCCTTAAGTGACACCCTCAGGAGCCAAGCCTGTAGTGCTCACCCAGAGATCAGCACAGCTGCTGAAACTCCTGAGGAAGAGCTTGGCACCGGTGAGCCAACATGGCGAGAAGTCCGGGACATTGGACGTGGCAGGTTACAGAAACTGTTCCGGAGGATATGGACAAAAGGCCTCATTCCAAGAAGCCTCTCAGATGAGGGGTGAAATGTCTTCAGGTGAAGAAATTCAAGTCCAGTTGCCACGACAAGAAGATTCCAACAAGAATTCACCATGACCTGGATGACTGAGAACCTCCACAGACCTCATTCCATCGTCCAATAAAAGAGCAGAGGGCTGTTTTGTTCCCAAAGAAACGGACTCCTCGGACATCAGGCAGTCCCGAACCATTTCTCTCCTAAATGTGGAACGCAAGATCTTCTTTTCTGGCAAAAAGGAGGACCACCTACAAGGTAAAGAACAGGTATATAAACAATCAATCCAGAAGGATGGCACCTCAGGTTTCTCCGGGTGCTTGGAACATACCGGGGTCCTTGACAAGCTGATCCAAGAAGACCAAAGGAAATCTGGCTTGACCTGGCCAACGCATACGGGTCAATCCCTCACAGCCTCATCAGCACTTCCATGGAGCACTTCCACATCCCCCCACCACATCAGGGGAATGATTACTGGCTACCTCGAAGGATTCAGGCTACCGAAAAGGGGAACGGTAATGGGCTGCACCATCTCCCCCCATCCTGTTCGTCATGGGAAGGAACCTGCTCGTGGAGGCTGCAGGAGAAGAATCCAGTGGGCCATTCACGGACTCCGGCACCCGCCAACCGCGAATAAGCAGGACGGATCCTGAAGTTACTTGATGACGTGGCAACGTGGGCTCGGACGAAGTTCGAGCCAAAGAAATCAAGAAGGTGGAAACACCACCATTCATTTAGGAAAACC
>CAAKHD010011529.1:5725-21560 GCA_901007705.1 Fistularia tabacaria | reverse complement strand
GCATAAACAACGTAGCATGACAAGTTTAGCAAACTCTCCATCTCACTCCAAATCACTAAATCCATTGAATTCTTCATCCTCGGTGTCACTTCTGAGCAACTATGCCAACTCCGGAGGTAGACTCAGTATCGTGTCCTAGCTCCACCAACCTTTTAGCCTGCCATTAGCTTTTTTTAGCTAAGTCCAAATTGCTCCGTGACCGTTTTCGGCTGCATATTTTACGACTTGCAGCTTATAATCTGCAGAATATGATTTTGTTTTGAGGGTATTTGTGTTCAGTCTTTCTCAGTCGTCTTTATGAGTTGATGTTTAAATTTAAAATTTTCGGTGGTACAGGAGGAATAGGAGTAGCAGATACTGGCACTCATGCCGAGAGCGCACTCTGTTGGTGTGAAAATAACAAAAACACGTAAAATTACCGTACATATTTTAATAGTAGCACTTGAGTATAAGTTGCAGGACCAGCCAAACCATGAAAGAAGAAAAGTCTGACTTATAGGCCGAAAAAATACGGTATTTATTGTTGGTGTCCACATTCATGTGAGTTTGAAAAAGAATTAACACGCACATCCACTGCCCATTTAGGGACGGGTGCTGGATCAAAAGTATCGACTGAATAACAGTTTGAAACGAAATATCCGCAAGGCAAGAGTGCTCCAAAAATGAACATGACTTATTTTACATAGAGAACAGAAAATGTTTTTGTGGAATGACGTTTTGAACAAAACCATTTTTAATTTTTGTTTGTTTTTTTTGTTTTGTTTTTTTGGCATTCATGTGTGTGTGTGTGTGTTTTCAGTTTTTTAACTGCACATTTGGAGTTCGTTGAACCAAAATTTGGATCCCCCTGTGTAATATCTGTTACATGGTGGTATTGACAATAAAGATCACATTGACTTAAGTATTTCTACACGCTGTGATAATTGTCCGCGGGCTTAATGTGGGGTTCGCTGCTAACTGGTTTTCATTGCCTTTGCTGTGAGTGTGAAAACTTCCCTTTTCAGACGCTGCAGGATGTTGGACTGTCTCCTCCACACACGGATTCAGGAACATTTTCCTTGAAAAGCCATTGCACGGGACGGCATGTTCCCAGTTCACCTCATGTTAGCGTTGTTGGCCTTGTTGGATTTTTGCAAACCGAGGCCGCGCCGGGCTTCTTCATGAGCAGACGCTCGAGCTCAGGCTCGGTGGGGCTGAATTCCTGCGCCGCCGTTTTCTGGGTTGGACAGATATTGTCTCTTCCACATCTGTCCGAATCATCTGCGATTCACGCCTCCGAAGTTGCTTCATCTGTCTACCATCACATTCAGTTTTCCGCATTTTCCAGCATTCCGCATGCCCTTCAGTGCATTCCAAGTATTTAACCTCAATTGTTTGGGTTTTTCTCGTTTTCTTTTATTTTCCCTTGTTTTTTTGTTTCCAACCCCCACCTCCTTCCGGAATCCCAAAGCGACCCGACCATTCAAAGAGACAACTGACGGATTTTGGTCCGTATTCGTCCACCATGCATTTCACAATGGGACCCTCGGGGAGGGGTACTCGTCTTCTCTGACCCTCTGCCATGATCTCCTAAACTCCCGACAGCGCTCTAAGTAGCTTCGACCCGACGTCCCAGACGTCTAAACGCGGGTCTATGGGCACGGGCGTCCTCGTGAATCTCTGTTTGTTCCGCACAAAGGATTAAGCCTCCCAGTCTTCGTCCCACCCGAACCCGGCCTTTAGAAATCAGCGCTTCGTTTGGCTTGACAAAGTTCACTAAATCTTCCTCCACGCTTCTTTTTCTTGGCAATGTTAGCTAAAAGCTAAATGACTTTTCTCACTCTTTTAGTTTTTATCACCGATTTAAGAATTTTACATCTCAACGTTGACGCGTTGATTTTGAGTTCCTTGGATAGACGTGAAGTGGATCGGTTCTCCTCCCCGGACGTCGGTCCTCTTGTCGCTGTAATTCGCTTTTGGTTGAGGTAGAGGAGGGTTGTCAGCCACCGATGGTCCAGGAGGTCCCCGACAGATCTTCAGCTATCCCACGTCTGGCACCGAATTGTTGTGGAATTTTAGGAGGGTATGGTTTTTACACCTTAGCTGGACATTCGGATGGACTCCTGTGTAACGTTCTCGTGTCCTCCACGCAACCAACGTGACAGGCTTCGACTCAATGGGCTGGTAAGAAACCAAGAAAATTTGAGAAAACAGCAGATGCACCAAGGAGGGGCAGTTGGGAGACGAGTAGGTAACAGGTCCGGTCTCCGTCAAGGTTATGAAGCCTTCATTAAAATTTGCCATTTTCGGAGACTACCGGTTACATACAGAATTTCCCATTCCAGTATTCCTTTGAAAATAATAGTAATAGCACAAGTACCACTGTATGTTTTGGTGTTTTCTTTTTTATTATGTGACCAACTCATTTAAGTCTCTGTCTTTCTACTTTTACCTCCTTATAACCTATATCTTCCTCACTATGTTTTTATTTACACCTTTATTATTTTTAACAACTGTTCAAATGATTTCAATATACGAATTCACTATTTTTTTCCGTTAATTTGCTTACTTTGTCTTAGAATTTGACCATTTTTATGTTTTATTTTGATCCCACTGCTTGTGTTTATTGATATTCCCTCAATTCCTTATCATTTTGACAATTCCATATATTATATTATATTCCAAGTTTTTTCCCAACCTTTTTTGAGCCACGGCACATATTTTAAATGAGAAAATCACACGGCACAGCACCAAATAAATACGTCAAAAACATTTTTAATGAAAAAGAATGAACCGTAGTCTCTATTGACTTAGTGTGAAATCTGCCCGTTTTGTTGAACAGAAAGCTGATATTCTCGCAGGAACTGTCAGCTCGCTAGTTGTAGCTCGCTTTCAGAGCTTTCTCACTCGTCTTGGTGCTTTTCCTCAACAACGCCGCCCGCTTCCCAGTCTGTTTAGTTTAGCAGTTGAACAAAATAGTCTTCGTTCTTTTCTTGAAGTGAAGGGTGTTTCGTCCGGCCCTGTTGGACAGCTTTTCCCCGCACACCGGGCAGAACCCGGGCGGCCGGGTTGGTTCTGCGGTCAAAGTGAAACCAAACGCAATCTGACTTTCAATGTATTGTCTCATCACTGATGCCTCTGCTGTTTGAGCAGCAGCAGGTAGATCCACAGCGTCATTCGCTGCCTCTTGCCATCTCGTGGAAGAGCATGTAATTGTCCTGCCTGTCCCTGCATGCTGCCCACAGAGATCGACGGACCAAGACAAATTATTGGTGGCGAATAAATAATTTCTGGACCAATCAGGTGAAAGTGGGCATTTTTCCTCGGCAAACTAATGTGCCGTCGCACAGTGGTTGGGAAACACTGCTATAATGTATTGTAATAGGATTGATCCGTGTGTGTGTGCGTGTGTGTGTGTGTGTGTGTGTGTGCGTGTGTGCGTGTGCGTGTGTGTGTGTCGCAGCCGATAAGGTTACTTTTCCGCGGCCGACTGTAGGACTCGTGCAAAGTTGTGAATAAGATTTCAATTGGAGAAATATTGATCGGTTTCTCAACTTCAGGTGAAGTTTACGAAGAGGATAGCCTAGATGTCAGACCTCAGCCGGGGGATCCCACTCCCACTCCCACTCCCACCCAGGATCAAGAAGCACCTCCTCAACCCCGAAAACATGAGGTGGGTTCACGCTGCAGCTGCCAGTCCCATTTTACCCTTTGTACGCTCACTCAAATGAAAAACATTTCACTTGGGCTCATTTCTGATTTTTTAATTTATTTATTTTTTTATTTCTCCAAAGAAAGAGGGTATTTTGTAAATATTGCACATTCAAAATGTTCGTACTTAAGTTTAATACCAGGCTTAAGAGTTAGTGAAGGAGAGTAATTTCATGCTTATTGATTATTCGTTGATTTCGTCCTTCAGTGAATGACAGGATTTACTTGATTTATTTTTCCTTTCATTGTCTCCTAGTCTTATTTCTTCTTGAAAGCACTTCATAGATGTGTATTATAATTTCATTCCTGGTCAGGGCAGGCTATACATGCCTGATGACTTATTTCCGGAACATTTCTTTCTAATGCATTTTTATGTTTTTTTTTTTTTTTTTGTCTTTGTAACTTCATTCACCGCAGGTTATTCATTTACTTGACAAAATTCCCATTTAATGTTGATTTCACCTTTCCAAAATAAATTACAAAGTCCCGCGTGTGGGAGGAAAAAAGGCCCCACATCTGTTTTTCAGAATTAACAAGATTTCGCTTTCTTGTTTTTAATGCAATTTTAATTTCCTGTTGAGCAAAATCAATGTTTCAGCCGGCCTACGTCGGGTTAATGACATTTATTAGAATTTATCCTCCGAATGGTTCGTGCTCCCTGTGGCTCCCAAGAGCAGTGAGTCAAATATGAAGCGGTTTCAGTCTGGTTCTACAGGCTTTAGAAATTTGTACAATTATCTTCTTTCTTTGTGCGACAGGAAGCTCGGGGGCATCTGATCGAGACCTTTTCCTGAGGGTTTTTTTTTTTTTTTTCGTTGTTCTTTTTCAATGTTGTCCCTTTCTCTCCGCAGATGTTCGATCAATGCCGCCCCGCAGAGGGTGTCTGACGCAGCGAGGCGGCTGGAGGGCTTTATGAAGGACGGCGACGCAAGCCGGAAGGGACGCAAACCTGCCCGGCTAAACATTGCGGAGGTAGATCACCCGGATGCGGCGCTTTCAGTCCAACGCAAAAGATGCCTTTTTCGCTGATGCGCCTCCTCTTCTCTTGAGCAGAGACATTTCCATCTCCACAACGGCTCCGGAGCCAGCAGGAAACTCATCTCTGTAAGTTTATTTATTCCACAGGTGTCATTTTAAACCCGTGTCCCAATGAGGTCGCCGTGGCTCCGATCTCGCAAAATGCAGTTTTAGCCACGGCTGTAATTTGTTTTTGCTCCTTATGACAAAAAGACACACAAAGTACCCGGCGGTGTGAAATGGTGACTCTTACTCAACTTAAATGCGGCTTCACGGTGTTCGTACAGATGTATTTATTAACATTGTTCGCGTTAGAAGATGTGTTTTCTCAACATGAACCTGCGAGTGACACTGTCTTCCTCCCCCAGGAGCAAAATTTCCAGCCCTGCCAGATGAAGACCTTCTTCCAGCTGCCGTTCCCCGTCAACTTTGTCAGTGAGGTCATTCGCACGGTTCCATTCAGCCACGAGGACCACGCCAGGTGTGGCCACCTTCTTCACAAATCAGAAAAAGGAAAACGTCTCCAACGTGAAACAATGTGTTGAGGTGAAACTAAATGAGCCGCCTTGAAAATTAACAATAGATAACAATAAATTCCTGACATAGGGAAAGAAATTACCTTTAAATTTGCAAGAAATTCCTTTTAGAATTGAAGGAATGGAGCGTATTGGCCAGTAGGGGTCGCATGAAGACTGCTCTTCATTTGTTTCCACGCCAACAGCTGGACGGAGAGGAGGCGTCATGGACTTGTTTGCAGACGTCTTTCAGAAAGTCAGTGATGCAAAGAACAGTCTTTGGATGTTTATTTTGAGGCTCCAAAAGGTACAAGTCACACAGAGTACAGAGTAATCTGCAGGAGAGTACTAGAAACACACGGCGGGACTGGGTTTTTTCCGCATTAGAGAGGAGGCACCATCTTGAAGGACACATTCCATCAGTCAGGAGATGCGCCTGGTCCCACGGTGCGCACAGGACAGGAAGGAGACTCCATATATGGACTTGTTTGTAAGGCAGACACCACGTTCTGAATGCATGCTACTGTTTTGACTTATCGGTCCCCCACCCTTGTGAGTTTCACACGCTCAGTGCTTTCCCGTTGAGAACAAGATACTTGCTACAGCCGAGACATCGGTTCAGATAATAAACATAGTTTCACACAGAAGCGGTAAAGTTACAGAGTTACATCAAATATTTTGACAGCGGCGGGGCTTCCTTGAAAATGTCCTGGAATTGTCCATGAGCGTGGTCTGAGGGAAAAGTCAGGGAACCCCGTCGGCTTCACTTAACACACCGGTCTGGATCAGGGGTGTCAAACTCAAATCCACGGTGGGACAAAATTCAAAACTGGGACAAAGTCACGGGCCAACATTATTTATGGAAGATAATCTTCCTCCAGATATAACAAGGAACCTTTTCACATGGACCCAAACAAGTTTAGTTTCAAAACCGAATATAGAACAAGCAAAGCTTAATTCTCTACGATATATAACTTAATATTGCACACATGCAAAATCGAAATTGAAATCAAAAAAACACATCAGTGGCATTCAATTAAATAAAAATCGAATGCCTCTTTTTATTTGCAGCCTTCTGAATTCAATTTCAAAAGTAACCTTTTTCCACAGGCTAATAATAAATGTAAAAGTAAAATAACAATAAAAAAAAAAAAATTAACTATCAATACTATTCTTACAATGAACATGAAACCATTCAAGCCCATGTCTTGGAGTAGCAAGAAAAAGTGCATAAAGGAAATGTTAATGATATCTTTCCATATGGAAACAGATCTTCTGCCTCCCACCCGTCCAGAAAGCTCCTGTTTTCTGCCTTTCTTTTCGCCATCTTTGGGAGCGTTAGCTCGGTGCCAGTGTTAGCATAAGGTCGCTATGACTACTGTCAACAGAGGAGAGGACGTTTGTGGATCCTGTCGTGATTTTTGCACCAAAACACCAGCAGAGCAGTCTGGGATTTGTAGTATTAGCCGTACATGCGCTGTACGCTAGAAAACTCCCGTAGTCATTTGGTGTGGCTTCGCAGGCCAAATAAAATTACATCACGGCCCAGAGTTTGACACCTGTGATCTAGATGCATAAAACATGTATGACAGCATCGGGTTTACACGCCTGCTGGACATCATGCTCGTCTTGCGTTGCTCCCGACAGACTCTGCGTCCTGGCCAGGCTGCCCTGAACACTCGTATGCAGAAGTATCTCATCTAGAAGCCACTGATTGGTCACGCCCTCCCCTTGACTCAAGTACCTGCAATGTCACACAAACATTCACTTCAACTCACAAAGTCAATGTATTTTATTCAAACGGCTGTAAAAATTTTGAAGTAAAACACACCACTGATTGTAACGTTTTAAATCTATCTTCTTCTTTTCCTTTGGGCTTTTCCCTTCAGGGGTCACCGCGGGGAATCCACCTTCTCCATCTGACCCTATTCTCTGGATCCTCCTCTTTCACGCCAACTTACTTCATATCCTCTCTCACGACCTCCATAATCCTGTCTCTGGTCTTCCTGGCATCTCCAATTCCAGCATCCGTCTACAAATATATTCACTATCCCTCCTCTGTCCATGATCCAACCATCTCAGTCTGGCTTCTCTGACCTTCTCTCCAAAACATCTAGCATGTCTTGTCCCTCTGATGGACTCTTTCCTGATCCTCTCCATCCTCCTCACTCCCAAAGAGAACCTCAACATCTTCATCTCTGCCACCTCCAGCTCTGTCTCCTGTGTTTTCCCCAAACCATCCATCATCTCCGCTCTCCACCTTTCCTTTCATTCTAGATGGAATTCTTCTATCTCATAGAACCCCTGACACTTTTCTCCACCCGTTCTAGCCTGCTTGAACCTGCTTGTTTACCTCTTTTCCACACTCTACGTTGACTGTTGACCCTAAGTACTTGATGTTCTTGCTCTCCACTCCCCGTTCCAACCGGGTTCCTCTCATTCACACACATGTCTTCTGTCTTGGTTCATTCCTCTTTTCTCCAGAGCATACCTCCACCTCTCATCCTCAAGAATCAAAATTACATTTTGAATCATTTGCCAGTCATACAGATATGCTTCCTATTTAATAACCAGGTTTGAGGTTAAGACTATGAAACCCTGATTTACTGAAAGTTTTCCAAACCAAAAACTACCACTGAATTCACTGATGGGATTGATTTTTTATTTCATTTTATTTTTTTTGCAGAGTGGGCGTTTAAGTTATACATTCCAATTTCCAAATTGAAAATAAAGCATTATATGTTATAAAAATATAGTCCATGTTCACTGTGTACTCACAGCGCAGCCCTCAGATGACCTCTAGTAACCCGAAAGTTTCCGGGTCATCCAAAATATGACCTTTTTTTTTTTTCCCGCTTAAAAAAAACATCTCTCCGTTCATTCGCGGCCTGTCAGTCGTGTTTGCTTACAGAATCCTCTGATTCTGTGACCGCCCTCGGTGTAAAAAAAACAAAAAAAACCCGTGGCGCCCTCTGACAAAGGTTGCCAGTCGCTTCCTCGGCGGGGTCACGGACGAGATGAACCAGAGCCGCCGTCAATCACACCAACCTGGTGGACGTGGCTGAAAGGTAACGTCGTTACGTGACGTGGAGTCTCGGGCAGTGGTTGTCAAATGGAAATGTGATTAATATATCAGGAGTATAGATACGCACCACTTTTGGGACGTGTGCTTTGCATCATCGTCCAGATTCAGTGGAATTGTTTCACTGTTCAGCACTGGAAGGGATTGTCCTTTACCCCGAGGACCTGAGAATATGTTAAAAATCCGCCAGGACCAGATGAATCGTTATCAGCCAATGACAAGCCAGAAATTCTTATAATGAACTTAAAAAACAGAAAAAGAAATGACCAACTATGTAGGTACTTCTCAGTCGGTAGTGGGTGAAAAACAAATTAACTGATATATATTTTTTTAAGATTGCTAAGTTGAAAAGAAAGTTTGAAAATCCACCAGAAATGTATGAATAAAATCATAAAATTCTAAATTTACTCAGGGTGTGTTTTCTCCCCTCAGGTACCTCAAGTGTCGGTCGGGGGACTTGTGGCGTCGCCATCTTGGGCCCGGAGAAGGAAACCATCAAGAAAGATCCATCCTGGATCGTGAAATAAAGGGTTCGAACGTCGTCAAGTTCGGCTGGGCAGCAAAAACACTTAACCAGACTGAAATCCTCAAGGCAGCGGAGTTTTATTTTGTTTTTAAATGGTTTGAAAATAATGGAACAAAAACCCACCACTGAAGCGCACAATTCAAACAGGCCCGTTCAGAGTCCTATAGGCATACATGTTCTCTACCTTCTCCAGGAATTATATAATGTTGATTAGGATTCAGAGTCCTGCAGCGTCTCTCGCCGTTTTGCTTCTTAGTGACTCCAATTGTAAATTCAACTGTCACATGTTAGAAACAGGCATATTTCCCCGGAGCACGGCAGGTCAAGGACTTTTAAGAGTGTCTGCGCTCCAACCAACCTTCCATGTGGGAGCCGCCTGATTGGTACCCAGCAAAGCTCTGCACGCAAGTGTTGACCGACAAAATATAGAAACACAACCGTCCAAGAGAAGTCTTCACATCGGACACCGTTTTGATAGAGGACAAGCCGTCCCTTGTGAGTACGATGTTTTGGACAGGCAAAATGTCCCAATTCATGCGACCCAATACCAGGATTTTGATTGGTCAACAACACAAATGGGCAAACATTAGTGTTAACTGTTGTCGGGGGTCCTTGTGTTCATGTCAGGGATTTGGCTGTTTGAAGTTTGGCTCTGTTTTAGATACACGCTAATCAAGATTCAACATTTTTTCTTGTCACATGAAGAGTCCGCAAATGTATTCCCTGTACAATGAAATTCTAATATATTAATAGAAAAATATAATCCCGCATCTTTAAATTTGATCTAGGCCTTTTCTGGAGTTTGAACGCATTTGTATTATTATTGATTTATTTATTTATTTGCAACAGCCATATAGCTATATATTTTAACATTTTCTTTTTTTTTTGTAGTATGTTGCAGTTTTTCTTGCATTTTTTTTTTTAAATAGATTCCTTTTTTTTATTCATCTTTTTATTCAAATGCATCCGAGGATGTTTAAGCGAACGATAAATAAGGTGGCCGCAGTATCATTGCTCACCGCTAGATGGCAGCAGTGTCGCGCAGCGCTCTGGCCCAATGGGAAAGCAGCCTAAGAAGGTAATTCTCTCTGGCCGCTTCCCTCTGTGAAATAAAGATAAGGGTTCCCACGGCAACGCACAGCCCCGATAAGCCTGCGACACTCTACCTGGAACAATTTGCAACAATGGTTTTCATTTAGAAAAACCAAAAGCCGCTGCGTTAACGCAGTGATAACGACAACTTTGCAGCGCGTTAATCTGACCGCGTTAATGACTGCGGCGTGACGGTGAAGGACGACTGCTGCGCCGCGGCGGGGTTGAAGTCCGCAGGTACAGGGCTGGAAAAATAGAAAAAGAAAACAACTTAAACACTTCACTTGTCTTGTTTTGGACTGAGTCGAGCTTCGCCGGTTGTTAGGATACCGAGAGAAACCCCTCCGGCTCTCATTAGTGATGGAGGGGGTGAGGAAGAGGAAGGAGGGAAAACAGATGGATGGATCAGAGCGCTCACCTCTTGTTGTTTGTTTGCGATGGAAAAGCACCCCCTCTTTCTCCTCCTAGTCCTGCGCCCCCCTTGTTATCTCCCAGCACCAACTCGTGTGGATTAGTAGGAGCGTGGGGGCTGCAGCCAAGCCCTGCACACAATCACTTAATACATGTTTAATTAACAGGCCGCTTTCTCTCAGGGGCCGCCATGACTCAGGGCCCCCCCGGAAAAAATGGCTCTATTAGATTATTTCTTTTTATTGTTTTCGTCGTTTTAATGTGAGTGGATTGATATGGAGCGATGAGTGAGATGCGGTTCTGGCTAGTAGGAGTCAAGTGTTTATTGTCTTTCTCTTGTTACTGCTGGTTCTGATTTCCGTTTTTTTTTTCGGATGTTTTTCCTTTCGCTCCACTTGATCGCTCAATTTTTTTAAAAGTAATTTTAGGTTGTAAAAGTACAGTGGCCCCACAAGATTTGAATCGCATTATATAGATTTTTTTTTAATTAAGATACGAAGCGCTATTCGAGCAAATTTTATCCTTAAAATACGAAAAAAATGTAATGACACGAGGCAAAAGTCGAGCCACCACGACTCCGATACGCTTCTAACCACAGTGATTCAGAGGAAAATGAATCAAAAAAAAAAAAGAAACCAGTGAGGAAAACTAAAATTCGAAAATAAAATTTAAGTCAATTCAGTTAAATTCCTTTTAATTTAATAATCATGAGTTTATTGTAATGTTAAGAGGACTGTAAGTGTCTGTTTTTTGGCTCAGTGTTTATGTTCGTAGCCTCTCTCGCACCCTCTTTTTGATGTCCTTTATGAGTGTCCTTCTTTTTCAGGGTTTTTCCATATTGATGTCCTTATTTCGTGTGGGTGGTTCGGAACAAATTAATTTGTTTTCTGTCAGTTTAAATGGGGTTAATTCATTTAAGTTACGAAAAAAAATCAACATACGAACCCGCGTCTGGAACAAATTAAATTTGTGTCTTAAGGGACCACTGTTCTTTCTTTTTTTTTTTTTTATTTATTTTTTGTGGCACAGCAATGCGACAACGATGCTGAAAAAAATTGTGATGACAAAAACGGACAGGAGATGTTACTCGGTCCAGACTGCACCTCAGCTCTTACCTGACTCGAGCGTCACCCTTGAACTTCCGCGCAATCGAGAGGGACCAGAGTGGAAGGGTGTGGTTACAGGGACTGGAGATGAAGGAGGCAGAGGATTTGTAAGTGTGCGGGTCAACAGTCCAGAACAACGGAGAGGGTGGAGAAGAAGCGAAGGAGTGTGTGCAGGCTGGTTGGACCAGGTGGAGGAAAGAGTGCTGGCCAGAAGGAAAGGGAGAGGTGTTGAAGAGGGAGGTGAGAGGGTTGGAAGACAGGAGGCAGAGCTGGAGGTAGCAGAGGTGAAGACGCGGAGATGAAATCCATCCGAGACGGTTTGGACATGGACATGGACAGAGGACGCTGAGGTTGACGGAGGTCTAGAGGAAGACTAGAGAGGAGATTTATGGACGGAGTCAAAGAGGACATGAAGTTAGTTGGTGGGGGAGAGGAGAATGCAGAGAAAGGGGTTAAAAGGAGGAAGATGATTGGCTGTGGTGACCCCTGATGGGCGCAGCTTGAAGACTTGAGGCGTAGTTGCTGCTTTCCCCCAAAGCTAATTAGATATTGTTATCACGATGATGAATATAATTTCTAAAAAAACGCCCTCAGCTTGAAGATTCCATCGCTGAATGACGGCCTTCTCTTTGTCTCCTCCCCAGCGGGCAGGCAGCCTCTTCAGACGTCTTGTCAGCAGCGAGAGCGCCGCTCTGCCACCGTCGCCCGGGAAACGGATCGGCGTCGATTCGGCCCCGTCGAGCAGACGGAGGGCCCCGGCGTCACGGCTCGCCCGTCCGGGCGTCACGGCTCGCGCTAATGAGAGAGAAAGCGCAGGCACGAGGTGAGAAAGGGAGCCGGTTTCTCCCCCACTTGTCCGGTTTTGACTAATAACCCTCGGGTCCGGCCAGAAGCTTGACAACTCCCCGCGACAGACAGACAGCCGCCTCGGCGGGGGCGCAAGCAGCAGCCGTCAGGAAATACTAATATTCCCTACTTTGTCTTCCCTCGGCACAATGCGGGAGGATTAATTATCTCTTTTACACCCAAAAAAGATTGAATTCGCAACTTTTATTCTGTTGAAATTATCTTTTCAATATTATTTGTGTGTGTGCTTGCTAATTTTCTTGCCTCTTTAGTCACCTTTTAAAGATAAACAAAACAAAACAAAACCTTAGTAGTTTGGGGTTATTTTCTTGTGTTTAAAAATGAAATTATATTTTTCTGACTTTCGTTCTTTTTCACTCTATTTTGCACTGTTTCTTTTCCTCATTGTTCTTCAAAATAAATGTTAAGGTCGTTTTCTCCGCCTCGCATTTGCAAATATTCACTAACAAAAACATTGTTTTGTTCCTAATTTGAAGAATTCCAGTAAAATCTCATGACAATTACAAAGTTGTTTTTTTTTTTTTTTTCTTTTTATTCAGCTAACTTACAGGTCAGCTCTTGCTCTTGCCAGTGGCATTACAATAAGACACGTCTAAATATTTTACAACGCCTCTGGCGGAAAATGCATTCGTTCCTTAGATAACACCGCAAAGCAAACATTTCAGGCAAAAATAGAATAACATTCATTATTCATATTTCCATCCTTCTCAGGAGGATGCGGGGGTCAATCCCAGGGTCCAACCTGGAATGGTCACCTGTCAATCAAAGCGTAACGCACACAAACGCTCATCCCAAAGTCTCCAATTCACCTCCTGTATGTTTTTTCTATCTGTCGGAGGGAAACGGAGAACCTGGAGACAACGTGGATGCAAATGAAGGACACCCACTCACCTTGGAAACACGGTGACGTCCACGCACGGATCGAGGATGAATCAGAAGGTCAGAGCCTGAACCCTGGCTATTCAGGAACATTGCTTCGACCCCTGCGAACCCCAACGCGAGATGAATGAATCACAAGTAATAAAGCAAGAAATTGCCGCTGAAATGTGAAATGCGGTACCATGTAATGCTAAGCTAAGCACATGATACACAAGTTAATTTATGCACGTTTGTTTTTAAATGCGCAAAGATACAGCAAGTCAGGAAGCTTGTTATTTCGTCGCCTTCTTGAAATGATCGAGTCGTTTTTTTTTCTGAGTTCTCCGGAACACAGAAAACTGTGCCATATATGTTGAATAAGGATTTGATTTGGACAAAAAAAATAAAATAAAATGAAAAAAAGATATGCCTTGGGTATTAATATTAGAAGGTGAGGATTTATAAACATACCTTGTCCGCTGATACTGCAACATTTCTGACCCGTTGCGTGACAATCAAGCATAGGAGCTATCCAGATTGACATTCTTATTTTCAATATAAACGTGGAAAAAATGAGTGATGGCCCGCTCGTGCCGCCACCAGGTATAAACACAAGTGTTATCTTGCATACGAAACTCAGCTAAAATAATGGACGGATTAATTATTGATTAGTTTTGGCTTCGAGAAAATGCTCATTAGGAGCCAACGCCACTGCTCCCGGCCATGGATATTGTCGCTACTTACCTCATTCCATGTTTTGTAGGATTCAAAGTGAGCATTTAAAATGTTTAAAATTAAAAATGGCCTTTTGATAAAAGCGTTGATTTAAATTAAATAAATTAAATATCAAAAAAAGGATGCCAGCAACATATGACTCACGATATAAAAGCGTTCCACTCACAAGCACGTATACAATTCTGATATCATGACTTAGCAAAAGCGATTTAGCACTGAACACGACGCTTGCTAGCATTAAAGACGAAGCTTGCTAGCCGCAAAACGCTCCGTTTATTCGACACATGAATCAAGGAATCGATCATTTAGAAATCGAAAAAAGGATGCCAGCTCCATTTATTTGATTCAACAACACATATTTCATAGCCGTGTTAAAGAAAAGAGTTTCTTTCTTTTTGGCGTAAACGTATCCCTTTTTTTGGCAGCGGCCCCTGCTGCGTCTGGCAGGATAGCATCAGCTAGTGCTTAGCTGAGATATCTGTCGCTTGTGGGATTACAAAGTGAGCGATTTCTAATGAGATGTGAATTGAGTCAGTGGAAGTTATAAATCATTCAAAAGGATCGGAGGGACAAATGATTACCAAACGGAAAGATTGGGAGACCAGTGACTGAATATATGGCGGATTCGGGGAAAATGAAAACGCGAGTGCCGTGTTGAAATGGAAGAGGTCGCAACCCCAAACTGTTCGCAAAACTCGAAACGGAAAATCCCCGGATTGCACCGATCGAATTTCCTGTCCCTGGACAGAAAGTCGGAATCGTAATTTATTAGCCAAGTATGGTCGCACGTACGAGGAATTTGGCTGCAAATACAAAACGCGATGCAGATAAGAGATTAAATAATATTCCACATGAGTGAAGTGGGCAGTGAGGTCGAGCAAAGAGATGAATGAAATGTGGAGGCCGAACAGGTTTTGCGCAGGCTGGCGACGGGTCAGCGCTGGCGTTCACTGTTCGGTTCCTGACTCCGGAAGATTACACGTCCACGCGCTTACGATTCCCTCCGCTGACCCGATCGTCCGTTCCGGTCTGTTCCGTCCTGTTTGGTGGCCGAAGCGACCGAGGCGGTCGGAGAACTGTTTGCAGTCTCAGCAACCTCTGTAACTTTTACAGAGTCGGACACTTTATGACCAGGACACTGTTTCATAAACGCTTTTTGTTTGATTTACCAACAGTTTGTATCTGCGTGCACTTTATCCTTCATACTTCATAGTTTAATGTTTTCCCTTGAATGTAACAGTGCACTTTACTGCTAATTTGCAATCTATTATTATTGTTTTGTTAATTTCATGTCACCGAGGGATTGTGAGAAACGTCTCCCCCATTAGTGCATGATCGAGCTGACTTTTTTCAGCATCGCCATTCGCAGCTCAACACAGCAAAGTGGCCGGGAGACTTCACGCCTCCTCTGGCCGGACCAAAAGTGCGAATTGCAAATCACAAGTAAACAAACGTCTGCGCCATCCGACCGCATCGATCGAGGGAAAGAGAAAGACGTCGTTAGGATTTGTCACGACATGTTTGTGACTCAGGTTGAGCAGAGAAATAGTTGGCGTACGTCTTTGGGTCACAGCCCGGGGTCGCCAGCACTTGGCAGGTCGCACAAAACGTTAAATATTCTTGAAATATTTATTAAGTTTTCTCGACGGAAGATTATTCTTGAAGATTTGTGACCGGGAGCAAAAACGCTATCTTGCGGGGATTAAGAGTGCACCAGGCCCTTGGCAACGAAATTTAAACCGCGGGAGAATAAACGTTGAAGATGAAAATTTGGAAAAAAAAAAACAAAACAAAACTGGAGAGTTTAAAAAAAAAAAAAATTGCGACAAATAAATACTTCTGTCCGAGGCAGAAAAGATAGATGACACAGAACACTGTAAATGCAATGCACGTGAAGTCCTTCTGATCGGAAGAGCACACGTCTGAACTCCAGTCA
>CAAKHD010011528.1:0-23821 GCA_901007705.1 Fistularia tabacaria | reverse complement strand
GTATAGACCAGCATCATTCCCTTTGTCTCCCTTAAAATGATAATTCCACCCAAAAGCCTCAAAATGTGGCATCGTTACCAAATATACCGTACCGAGTGAAAGTTGACACTCCTGGAAAGCCAAAGCTAACACGAGCAACCTCCATGCGTCCTCAGCCTAGCAAGCATTGTACTAGTAAAACAATGGCGGCGCCCCTGAGTTGAAATATGTTATAAATTGCAATTATTCTAACAACACGCCTATTAGTCTTCTCAGGCGGGGTTCCCTTTAAAGCTACATGAATGGAAAAAATATATTTCAGCTTTTCCCTTCAGGGGTCACCACAGCAAATCAGCAAATTCTATGTATCCTCCTCTCTCACACCAACTGACTTCATATCCTCTCTCACTACGTCCATAAATCTTCTCTTGGGTCTTCTTCTAGACCTCCTGCCTGGCAGCTCCAATTCTAACATCCATCTACCAATATATTCACTATCTCTCCTCTGTCCATGACCAAACCATCTCAGTCTGGCTTCTCTGACCTTCTCTCCAAAACATCTAACATGTGCTGTCCCTCTGATGGACTCATTCCTGATCCTATCCATCCTGGTCACTCCTAAAGAGAACCTCAACATCTTCATTTCTGCTACCTCCAGCTCTGCCTCCTGTCTTTTGTTCAGTGCCACTGTCTCCAAACCATACAGCATCTCTGTTCTCACCGCTGTCTTGTACACTTTTCCTTTAATTCTGGCTGATAGTCCTCTGTCGTGTAGTACTCCTGACACTTTTCTCCACCCATTCCAACCTGCTTGAACCCATTTCTCCCTGAAAACCACACAACACTCCCTCTGCTCTGACCTTGTCCTCATCTTCGTTGTCACCAGATTCATGCTACAAACCACCATCCTATGCCATCAAGCTACACTCTGACCTTCCGCTACTTTGCAGTCACAGATCACCTTCAGATTACATTGTCTATCCAAGATGTGGTCTATCTGTGTGCTCCTACCTCTGCTCATATAGATTACCCGATGTTCCTGTCTTTTCTGGAAGAAAGTGTTCACTATGACCATTTCTATCCTTTTTGGAAGTCTACCACCAACCATTCCTCTTTGTTCTTATCGTGGATACTAAACCTTCTTCTCTTCCTCATCATCTGCACTGTCTGCCCATTGAAGTGGGCACCAATTACTTCCCTCATCTCGGTGGATAAATTTGCATCACTTCATCTAACCAACTCAAGAAATTCTCCTTCTCTCCAACTCACATCCTCCTTGTAGGACATAGCCACTTATAACATTGAGCATCACACCTTCAATTTCTAGCTTCAGACTTTAACCTCCAGAACATTCCTAATAAACTCCGCCTTCAAGAAAACTCCTTCTCCATTTATTTTCCTATCAATACCATGATAGAACAACTTAAAACTTGCTCTTAAGTTTTCGAGCCTAGCTATCTTTTCACCCCGTCTCCCGCACACATATTCTATCCACCTTCCTTCCCTCAATTTTATCAACCCAATATCCAATGACCCAACTCTCAGTTTGAGACTATTGCCTTCTCTTTCTCTCTCTGCTAATGAACACACCCTCCGCCTCTACTTCTTTGACCCACATTAGCCCAACTTCCATTGTTTCCCTGTAGGTCTAAGGCACCAATGGCAGTTGCTGGTTTACCAAGGCCTTGACTGTATGAAAGTCATATTCCTTTGAATATGAAAATTTAGTTGGGGAAGGTTTTATGCTGGATACTCTTCCTGACACAACCCACTGTTTTTATCCAGGCTTGGGACTGGCTCAAAAAGACACTGGCTTGTACCCCCCAAAAACTGCATTATACTGTAGCATATGGTAGGAAGACTGGCTGGCGGAACACAAGAATCCTTTGTGGCTACAAGGGCCTTTGGGAACCTCTCATGGTTCTGGGTAAGAGAACTCTGTCGTGAATAGTTGTACAATGTTGTTGCTGTTGTGTTACACTAACCTGCACCGTTAGTTTTCATAATGGGGGGCACACCTTTCGTGCAACTGTTGGCGACGGGAAATGACCCCGTTGGTTTTCCCTGTTTGTTGGTTGCTGAATTATACCCCCCATTCTAAAAAGGATTATCCTATGAGCGATTTGTACTTGACTACATTTGTCATTTTGTGAAACCCAAGTGACAATACTGCCATCTAGTGTTTGCATGTTTGTTAGGTTTTAAGTTCTGATTAAACGCATAAAACTTCAATGAGGTTATCGTTCCAGAGCATTGCTACAAAGGAATTTGTGTGGCACAAACAGTGACGTGGGCTTCATAATTGAAGATAAGCTGTTTATGGAGATGCTGAGCAGACTACAGAACTGGGAAACACTGACATATCAAAATTGAATACTTGCTTAAAGCGAAAAGGACTATGAGGCATCCATCCATCCATCCATCTATCTTCAACCACTTTATCCTTGGTCCGGTCGCGGCGGCAGCAACCGGAGCAGGGAGGCCAAGACTTCCCTCTCCCCAGCCACATGGTCCAGCTCTTCTGGGGGGCCCCCTAGGCGTTCCAAGGCCAGCCTGGAGACATAGTCTCTCCAGTGTGTCCTGGGTCTTCCCCGTGGTCTCTTCCCAGATAAGCATGCCCGGAATACCTCCCCCGGGAGGCGCCAAGGAGGCATGCTGACCAGATGCCCGAGCCACCTCATCTGACTCCTCTCTATGCGGAGGAGCAGCGGCTCTACTCGGAGTTCCTCCCGGATGGCCGAACTTCTCCCCCCATCTCTAAGGGAGAGTCCTGCCACCCAGCTAAGAAAACTCATTTCGGCCGCTTGTACTCACGATCTCGTTCTTTCGGTCACTACCCATAGTTCGTGACCATAGGTGAGGGTAGGAACGTAGATCGACTGGTAAATTGAGAGCTTCGCCTTCCGGCTCAGCTCCTTCTTCACCACGACAGACCGGTACAGAGTCCACATCACTGCAGATGCTGCACCGATCCGCCTGTCGATCTCCCGCTCCATCCTTCCCTCACTCGTGAACAAGACCCTGAGATACTTGAACTCCTCCACTTAGGGCAGGACCTCTTCCCCGACCCAGAGTGGACACTACACCCGTTTCCGGTTGAGCACCATGGTCTCGGATTTGGAGGTCCTGATCCTCATCCCAGGGGAGCTGGAGATCATGGCCTGATAGAGCCAACAGGACCAGATCGTCTGCAAAAAGCCGAGACCTGATCCTGTGGCCACCAAACCGGATCCCCTCAACGCCTTGGCTGCGCCTAGAAATTCTGTCCATAAAAATTATTAACAGAATCGGTGACAAAGGGCAGCCCTGGCGGAGTCCAACTCCCACCGGAAACGGGTGCGACTTACAACCGGCGATGTGGACCAAGCTCCGACTCCTGGCATACAGGGACCGAACAGCCCGTATAACGGGGGTCAGTACCTCATATTCCCGGAGCACCCCCACAGGACTGCCCGCGGGACACGGTCAAATGCCTTCTCCAAGTCCACAAAACACATGTAGACCGGTTGGGCAAACTCCCATGCCCCCTCGAGAACCCTGCTGAGGGTATAGAGCTGGTCCACCGTTCCACGACCAGGACGAAAACCGCACTGCTCCTCCTGGATCCGAGATTTGACGACCCGGCGGACCCTCCTCTCCAGCACCGCTGAATAGACCTTACCAGGGAGGCTGAGGAGTGTGATCCCCCTATAGTTGGAGCTCACCCTCCGATCCCTCTTTTTAAAAAGAGGGATCACCACCCTGGTCTGCCAGTCCAGTCCACTGTTCCCGACATCCATGCAATGCTGCAGAGGCATGTCAACCAGGACAGCCCTACAGCATCCAGAGCCTTGAGGAACCCAGGGCAGACCCTCTGGGCTCGATTACTGAACAGCTTTTTGACTACGGCCGCAACTCTGAGCTGCCGCCTCGACAATGGAAGCGCGGAACATGGCCCATTTGGACTCAATGTCCCCCGCCTCCCTCGGGACGTGGTTGTAGCTCTGCCGGAGGTGGGTGTTGAAGCTCTCTCTGACAGGGGACTCTGCCAGATGTTCCCAGCAGACCCTCACATTGCGCTTGGGTCTAGCAGGTCTGACCGGCATCTTCCCCCACCATCGGAGCCAACTCACCACCAGGTGGTGATCAGTTGACAGCTCTGCCCCTCTCTTCAACCGAGTGTTCAGCACATGCGGCCGCAAGTCAGACGATACGACCACAAGGTCGATCAAAGAACTGCTGCCTAAGGTGCGTTGGTGCCAAGTGCACTTATGGACACCTTTATGCCTGAACATGGTGTTCATTATGGGCAATCCGTAACGAGCACAGAAGTCCAATAACAAAACAGTATGAGGCATGGTTAAGGAAATTGTTACCTTAGCAACGGATGCTTAGGTATAAAGGCACTGGAAGAATTTCAAAAACGGAAAGAACAGACATTTTCTGTGTTCATGCTGGACGTAGTCGTACATTCACCTGATAACCAGCTGTCAAACTTCAAAAAGAAAAGTTGAAAGAACATCTTGAAGGTAATGAGCTATTTCAAAATATTTCTATTCTATTCAAAATACACACTGATAAGCAAGGAGCAATACGTTCAAATTGCAGAAAAATACTGCATTGTAACACTGTTGGGTAACTTGCCACCAAGTTATGCCATAATTGTCACTGTGCTAGAAACAAAAATGGTTAGTTTAACACTGCAGTTTGTTCAGCAAGCACATAAAAATGAAGAGCAAAAGCAAGCTGATGACGATTAATCAAAATGAGAATGGCACTCAAAGACATCCATCCATCTGTTTTCTACCGCTTTTCCTTTTTGTCTGTCATGGTGCATCAAGTGCATCAGTAGCTGCCAGCCTCTGGCATTAGGGGCTTGGTCACATGAATAAGCTGAAAGAACTGAAAAATCTGGCAGATGGAGTGGGCTTTCGAGAATAGAGTGAATCAATACGTTCAAAAGATAAATGCAGCTGATTCATAATGACATTTGTGGTTCCATGCAGTAAAATCTGTTTGTGGATCAAAGTGTTTTGTAACCTTAATTGATGACTAATCAAGATGCTGCAAAGCAGCTTTATGAAACTTAAAAATGAGGTGCTTACGAAGTTCAAAAATTTGCTAAAACATTTTCAAATAAATAGAGGCAAAAGGTCACCAGACAATGGTGGGGAATATAAGTCAAGGGAATATCAGGACTAATTTGAAGGCCCAAACTATCTACCATGAAATGAGTGTACCAAACACACCAAAACAATATGGGGCTGCAGAAAGAATGAAAGAGGAGAGTAATTGAAGTAGCCAGAGGTATGTTGAAGAAGAGTTACTGGGGAAAAGCTGTAGTGATCAAAGCATATATAGAAAAGAGGTTGCAAACAATTTGTTCTGAAGAAAGATTCGCGCTATCAGAGATGGCACAGCAATAGGCCAGATATTTATCACATGAGAGTATTTGGTTGTGTGGCCTGTGCATATGTCTCAGACAAGGAGAATTCTAATTCGGCAAGATGTAGTCTTTAACGAATCAAGCGTTGGTTGGAAACAGGAAGTGGAAGTTTCTTGTCCAGACAATGAAGCTATCTTGAACAGAGATGAGAAGGAAGAACCAACTTTCAAGCCTACTGTCAATGAAGCTGATAGACTAAGCGGCAGAATCAGAAAGTTTCCAAATTGATACAGTTTATGATGATGGCCATGCTACCTGCCAGGGGAATTCTTGCAGGTTTGCTGATGTAGTTATACCTGTTGATCATTATGCAATGTTTGTCATGTCATAGAACCAATTACACTGAAAGAGGCATTGATTATGCCAAATGCAAAGGAATGGCAGGATGCGGCTGACAGAAATATGAGTCGCTGCTGAAAAACAAGATGAGGGATCGAGTGGACTTGCCGAGAGATCGGAAGGCCAAAGGATGTCATGGTAATGGTTGAGTAGAAAGATACAAGTGCAAACTTGTTGCCAAAAAAGCTACTCACAAAAGTATGGAAATAATTATGATGAAACCTTTTCATCCATGGTACGCTTCAGCTTAATTGTATACCTTATTGGTCTTCGCTGAAAGGGAACGGGGTGGGGAAAGGGCTGGGGGGATGGGTTCTGACTGTTGTTTGAGGCAATGCACCCAGCAGCAGTTCAGTATACCCACCCTTCTTGGGGTCCTTAGAGAGGCTGCGAGAGAGAGTTCCTTCTGGGGACTTCCTCGTTCTACTGGGAGACTTCAACGCTATCGTGGGCATCGACAGTGTGACTTGGAAAGGTGTGATTGGGAGGAACGGCCCCCCTGATCTGAACCCGAGCAATGTTTTATTATTGGACTTCTGTGCTCGTTAGGGATTGTCCATAACAAACACCATGTTCAGGCATAAAGGTGTCCATATGTGTACTTGGCACCGACACACCTTAGGCTACAGTTCTTTGATGGACCTTGTGGTCGTATCGTCGGACTTGTGACCGCATGTCCTGGACACTCGGGTGAAGAGAGGGGCAGAGCTGTCAACTGATCCCCACCTGGTGGTGAGCTGGGTCCGATGGTGGGGGAGGATGCCGGTCAGACCTGGCAGACCCAAGCGTAATGTGAGGGTCTGGCAGAGTCCCCTGTTAGAAGAAGGGTTAGGGCTAGCTTCAACACCCACCTCAGGCAGAGCTACAACCACGTCCCGAGGGAGCTGGGTGACATTGAGTCCAAATGGGCCATGTTCCACGCTTCCATTGTCGAGGTAGCAGATCAGAGCTGCCGCCGTAAGGCGGTCGGCGCCTGTCGGGGCGGCAACCCTTGAACCCACTGGTGGACCCCAGCGGTGAGGGATGCTGTCAAACTGAAGAAGGAGTCGTATCGGGCCTTTTTGGCCTGCGGGACTCCGGAGGCAGCTGACAGGTACAAGCAGGCCAAGCAGCATGTAGCTTAGGTTTAAATCAGAGTACTTCAGATGCATACCATTTGTATCTGAAATAGGAATGGTCGGTATCTGGAGCCTTGATTGTATTCTGAAATGCTGACTGAGCAGGATGATTGTGGTTCAACAACTGGCAATCTTTTTCTGCTGGGTGGTCAGATAAGGTGTTATACTGCCATCTGCTGTCTACTTTGTATGACAGGTTTCAAGTTCTGAACAAACTCGTAAAACTTGCTCTCATCTTTTGGTACTTTGGGCTTGACTTGTGTTCTGTTGAGTGGTGTCAATTGCTTACATGGGTAACCCTGTGATTCTTGTCACTATATCATCACTGTGACAGAAATTGTATGGAATTGCATTTGGTAAGAATGGTCAAAATCAACATATATTTTTGTAACATTATGGAATGTAAAAGATGTTATTAAACAGGTTATGACAGAGTAGAATGTATTTCTGTTTGGACATGATAGAGGAAGAATTTTGGTTTCATGGTCACATCATTTACACTGATGACTGACTTTTGGAGTAATTAAACATGATAAAATGCTGGTGCATTATTGGAAGATTTGGAGGTCATAAGCGCAGGGAAAAGTCTGATGATTTTTCTGCTTGATGTCCTCAAACTGTACAAAGTATCTTCGTCTTATCCTTTCGGCTTCTCTTCAGGAGTTGCCACAGCAACCTTCTTCATCTAACCCCATTCTCTGTATCCTCCTCCCTCACACCAACTACCTTCATATCTTCTCTTCGGTCTTCTTCTAGACCTCCTGCCTGGCATCTCCAATTCCAGCATCCGTCTACCAATATATTCACTATCCCTCCTCTGTCCATGACCTAATCATTTCAGTCTGGCCTCTCTGACCTTCTCTCCAAAACATCTAACATGTTCTCAAACTTTATACAGTATTGTGTAGTGATGTAGTGTTCAGAGGAATTTTATTTTAAGTGTTTCATTTGATCTCACACCTTGTATTACAAAACTGAATGACAAGTACATTGTGTTATATCATCTTGTCTTGGCAAACTGGACTTCTCGAAGAGTTACTTAAAGACATTTTGACTGTCACCCCTGGGACTTCTTCAGTTTTAACAGACATTGAGTATTCAGTTCTAAATTGGATCTCACTGTAGACAAATTTGTAGATCCTATTTGTGATTATTGGTTGCATGGTTGTATGGAAATGCTAAGTTGCACTCATCAGCTGGCTTTTTGGTTTGTCATCAGCCAGTAAATTAAGAGGGGCACTAATCTTCTTGAAGTGATTTTCAATTTTACCAAGTTATTTGGCTCACAAGGGATTGATATCATCACTTTAATTACTAGAAAAAAGGCATGAGTCCTAGAGACGGAAACAATTATTATCCGAAGGAGAAGCATGATGAGACTATTTAAAAGGTATCTCTGTCCATGTCCATTTTATAAATGAAAACTATTTTATTCATGATAAAGAATACAATGTTGTGTGCCTGAGTACAATCTTTGCATGTATCAATTCAATTTACAGAGCCAAGGATGTAAAGATACATAACAGACTTCTAGATGTCAACTACAGTGGAATCATCTGGTAAAACAAGGAGATACTTACTTTGAGTCTTTTCATTATAATACCACAGGATATCTGAGGTACCCAGAGGTTAGCAGACATGAAGAAAATCCCTGTGAAATCTCAACTTCCAATACTTCAACGTAATACAATCAATTGTTAAGTACATATAAAAAGGTGTGTATAGTTAAGGGAGGGGAATGTTTGTATGAATAGGGTACTTGTCGCACGCCAGTCTGCATACACACACACACACTCCAGTTTTACCCTAACACTAAAAAGCCACTTCCCTGAAATGGATAACCACAATAACAGCAGCTGGCAAACCAGACGGCTCCCCATAGGAGCCACAGGGACTGATGCAAAGGTTGAACTTGTGGCTTTTTCTCACTGACAGTTTAAAAGACCATCGCACCATGCCCCATCTTACCAATGAAAAACTAATCAGTACGATACTTTTAAGTGCCATTGCTTCCTTTTTAACACTCTGATAACCATAAGATAAAGAAACACCTTATAATGTAGTTCAGTTCATATACTTAGCTTTACTCATGTCTATGCATATTACAAGTTATTGAGGACATAGTATTCACCTATAAATCATGTTACGGCAAATTGACATGCTTATCTCTTATTAGCACATTTCAATTTTAATCCATCTGGATGTCGGGCTTTTTAATTTCAAAGTGCAGGGAGTTTGGATGTAGCTCAGCTATAAGAGGGAATTTGTCCTCAAAAAGCAAGCAACTCCGAGAGCCACCTGTTTGGGGAAACCAAACAACTACTACACAACTGGATGGCCCAACAAACCGAAGGTAGTTCCTCGGGTGAGAATTCAGCAGTTCATTTACATCGTAAGGACAAGGGACTCTCTTTTGAAGACATCTTGGCTAAATGGTCAAAGAGAGGGGTATAAGAGATCATCTTTGTTCATGAATGAATACTTTATTGATCCTCAAGGGAAAATTTGTGTGTATTCCTGCGTTACAGCAGCAGGTGAGCTGCTGCAACAGGCTGCAATCTTCCAGCGCCATCTTAAGAAAAGACAGGAAAAATAATCTTTCAACAAGAGGTGCCTTGGACACAAACCTTCTGCCATATACAATTCCTAGATCACTGTCAAGTTAAAGTAACAACTTACTTCCGACCTATACTTTCCTGTTTCTATTTCCATTGCTTTCTTTAAAACCTAATTTCCACTTGGTGATGAAAAACCCTCGTGTTTCAATTGTGCATGAACATTAGTTCTAGATATTCCAATTTCCTTTGCAAAGATGTTTGAGAGATCTGAACTCTAGTTTATGGCTCACAATGCAGCTGAATGTTCAAATTAAACCAAGTTTTGTTTGCTAACACAAAAATAAAGCTCAAGCAGTTGTAGCTCAGTTGGAAGAGCAGGTAATCCAACCACCAATCAGAAGTTTGGTGGTTGGATTACTGGCTCGTACTCTTGGCATGCCAAAGCGTCCTTGGGCAAGACAGTGGAACTCCCAGGTGCTCCAGATGGTCTGAGTAGTGCCTTGCACTCACGTTGCTGTGTGAGTGTGTGTGAACGGCTGAATGTAATTAAGTGTGTGGTGCTTTGGAACACCAAGATCGATGAATGTGCTGTACAAGTGGGACACTGTTTACCATTTAAGCTGAGGCTTTAATGCTCAGTAGAATAATTTATTGCAGATTTTCATTTGTTTCTTTGTTTTAGTTGATGAACAATAATGATAAGTTTAAAAACCAAAAGTATTTACAGTGCATACACATGAATGACACAGACACACAACAGACTTAACTATGGAAAAGTATTTCATTTTCAGGTAAAATTTGTCTACGGTTAAAAGCAACCGTCAATGTTAGAAAGTAACATCATTTGTATATTCCAAACCATTAAGTTGTTAAGCACTGCCCTGCATGGCTGTCAGTTCCATTCTTCTGTTTATAAAAGCAGGATTCAAACCATAAGAGGTACATTCCAAAAAAGCTCTGAATTTCTCATTACAAACTGGCTGTTCAGTTAAAAGATAAGGATGAAGGTGTATTCTGACATCAGCTGTATATTAATGACACAGAGGATTAGAGATTGGGCTGCGACTATTAAAGCTGAACTATTAGAAACAAGTGTAAAGGGGGAAGAGGTTGGGAAAAGGGGGTAAACACTGTAGTATAGAATGAGTATGAATTTTCCCCCCGGGGCTACATACAAAGTTTTGAATTAAGGATAAATAAAACTGGACTTCTTCAAATCATTGATATAATGTATGATGGTGGGATAAAACACAATTCTACTAATCTCAAATCTTATTGGTTAGTTAAGCTTAACCTATATTCTGCTTCGTAAACAGCAAGGGTGCTCCTTGACGTTGAACAAAGAGTAGTCTCTCATAAGGGCTCAGTTGTTACCTTTTCAGTGTATCATATGGGATAGTTCTTGCCTGTTTAACTCAGGATATTTTTTCAGTGGCTAAAAAGTGAATTAGCATCGTGAAGCTTTACATATAGTGTATATTTCTTCAGAAAAATAATGTGACACAAAAAATTTGCCAATTCAGTCATGAAAAATAAGCCAAATAGTATAAGTTTCAAGTGGTTAGCTAGAAGACTGAAATCAAGCCTTGCTGAGTTAAAGTCAGTGTCTGAGAAGAAACCGAGAGATATATTCAGGAGCAGTATTCAGCATAGTCCGTACTGTAGTGGTAGCTGCTTATTGGTGAAAACCTTTTTTTTCTGATTCCCATTCTAATTTTAAGTCATATGTTCTGAAAAAAAAACAACTTAATCTTTTGGAATAGAAATCGAAATCAAAGCTAATCCTCTGATGCAGTTTAGATTGCTCATATAAAGCTGTCCACTCAATGCTAAGAATGGTGGTACTAAATGAGATTAACAAACATTGCTTTCATATTACCGAGTTGTATTCCAGGATTATTTAATCTTTGTATGATGTGGGTTTTACAATATTGCAAAGGACAAATCAAAACTGAATTAAACTTCTTCTTCTTCTTAAACTGAGAAAAAAAAAATCACATACAATGAATGAAACCTGCTCCTCTTCACTTTTTTTTAATGCAGATTATCAATAGATTGCAGACCATTAATACATGTTAAATATATTGATTTTTCTAATGAGAAAGTAAGAAATGAACCTCATGTTGTACATACATTCTTCCATGCTGTGAGCTCACATATTTACATGCACCTAACAAATGGCTAGTGCATAAAAAGGCTTGTGCAGCTCAATGCTTGTGAGCTTAAGTGTGTTTTAGTTGTAACCAACACCACAGCACATCAGTGTTTAACTTTAAAGTGAACATAAGACATAAAAATAGAGCAGCTCTTTTAAAATCTATCAGCATTAGTACATGGTGTATGTACATGTCTTTCATCCGACAAACTATGTATTAGAATGATTACAAAACATTGCTGGTTGTGTGCCTTTAGTAAGGCCTGCTCAAAACATTTACACAAACACCACCAGACACAATTGAGTGCACTAAAACCCAAATGTGCTTTGACTCTATTTCAAGGTTGATCACTATCTGACTCAAGCTTGGAATTCTTCAAGGAATGAGAGCTCTTCTTCTCATGTGTAAACCCAAAATTTTCAAATGCCTTCAGAAGCCTTTTAGACAATTCACATTACATACCTACAGCGGGTCGCAATACGAAAATATAACGCAGCCAAGCTCAACAGTTTCACTGTAACACTTGACCGTATGTGTGGGAGATGAGTTTAAGTGCATGGAAATGGAGGCATCCAATTAGTCCGTTTGAGGTGATTCTGGCAGTTCACTGTGGGCTTCTGCATCTTCTCTCTTCTCTTTAGACTCTAAAGCTGTTGAGTTACCTATATCCTTCATTTCCGCAGCAAAGGGATTCTCCCTCTCATCTCCCAGAGGTGTATCTTTATCCACAGACTCCAAGTATCCCATCTCTGAATCCACTGCTGCCTCACTGGTGTGCGTGACCAATATCATCTTTGTAGTTCCCTCTTGTACTGTTGGATCATTCTGTTTCTCATCTATTGGAGACCGATCCTCCTCGTGCAGCTCTTCTACTTCCTTTTGCTCTCCTTTAAAAAATCCACAATTCACTTTATCCAGTTGCTCCTCAGGAATGACAGTATCCATTTTCTGTAGAGGTGAACGCCTCACCAGAGTGTGGCCAGCATAGTGGTACAAGTGTGGGGAGTCTGCAGGTGGCAACAGTGTGAGTGACTCTACACTGAGGGTGTCAGCATCACCAGCAGTAAGGAGTGAGATGGTGGGTTGGGATGCTGGAGTCAGACTTGGAGCTAAAGCTGGTACAAGGACTGGGGCCAAGGCAGGAGAGGGGACCAGTGTTACTTCTTCACCTCTTCCTTCCACTATGCTTGAGGGTGGAGGAGTGTTCTCCAAACATGTACCACCATCTAAGGAAAGTGGATGGCAAAGTTAAGAAGTTTTTTTTCCAAGACTTGTACAGGCCTCAATTCATATCCCTCGTTCTGCTACAGCAGGTTGTAGGAGAAAAAGGCTGCAAATGACAAATACATTCTATTGCAGGAGAATCTTTGGTCTGTATTTAATTGTCATCAGTTTAACATGATCTCAAAACCATAGGGAAAATAAAACCAAATGACAGAAACTTTTATATTTGCAGAAGCAAAAACAACCACACATCTTTGATTGGAATCAATACACACTTCTAACACCATGTTTTCCTTTGTTTTGTTCTTGTTATAGTTGCCCATAATGTAAGGCAATGCTTTCAACTTACTGGTTACCAATAAAAATTGTGATTACCCCCCCACACACACACCAAAAAAAAAAAAAAAAAACACCAAAAAAATCCCATGAATATTGTTGTCCTTCAGGCCACACAATGCCATACATGAAGTGCTTCACTATGCATGTGTTTGAACATGTCAGGAGTTTTCCAATGTGTCCGTGTCTTACCTGAAGGGTTCTGGACTTTTTTAACATTTCCAGTAACAGTGTCACATCTTCCTTCACTTCCAGTTCCACTGGAGGGAGGTGTAGGGGAGGAGAGTGGGGAGGGACTGTGTTGCAACACACAGTGAGCGACTGCAAAACCTGAAGGTGGCACACATTCACATGAGCACCGATGAGAAATTGTTAAAATGTTCAAAGTATTTGTGCTGCTACAATAAACAAACAAATACAGCTACCTAAAAGACCATCTGGCCTGGGGAAGCTATTACCTAAGTTATTATGTATTGATTTAAGGGCCAAAATATACATTTCCATGTTTCAACATCATTAGTCTTGACAGAATGTCTACAATTGAAACAAAACACAGTTGTCATAAAAAGAGAAAATCATGTTGTTTGTCCCCTACAATTATATGATTATAAGTTGGCATGTAGGCAAGAATACATTTAAATAATGCTTCAACGAGTCTGTGGAGGTTCTCAGTCATCCAGGTCATAATTTCAAAGTGACATAGTCTTCTTGTCGTGGCAACTGGACTTGATTTAGGAAACGGAAGAAGCCTCTGGGATGAGGAGTGAAACGTCTTCTAGGGAAGAAATTCAAGTCCAGTGGCCATGACAAGAGGATTACAACAAAAATGCTTCTCCTTCTTTCTTCTGACTGAATCATCTTCTTTTCCTTTCGGCTTTTCCCTTTCAGGGGTCGCCACAGCGAATCAACCTTCTCCATCTAACCCTATTCTCTGTATCCTCCTCTCTCAAACCAACTAACTTCATATCCTCTCTCACTACGTCCATATATCTTCTCTTCGGTCTTCCGCTAGACCTCCTGCCTGGCATCTCCAATTCCAGCATCCGTCTACCAATATACCAGTATAATCACTATCTCTCCTCTGTACATGACCAAACCATCTCAGTCTGGCTTCTCTGACCTTCTCTCCAAAACATCTAACATGTGCTGTCCCTCTGATGGACTCATTCCTGATCCTATCCATCCTGCCCACTCCTAAAGAGAACCTCAACTTCTTCATCACTGCGACCTCCAGCTCTGCCTCCTGTCTTTTCGTCATTGTCACTGTCTCCAAACCATACAGCATCTCTGTTCTCACCACTGTCTTGTACACTTTTCCTTTAATTCTGGCTGATAGTCCTCTGTCGTGTAGTACTCCTGACACTTTTCTCCACCCAATCCAACTCTTTTCTTTACCTCTTTTCCACACTCTGTTTCTCTGGACTGTTGACTAACACTAAACACTTGAAATGGTCCAACTTCTTGATCTCCACTCCCTGTAGCCTCACCGTTCCACCCGGGTTCCTCTCATTCACACACACACACACACACACACACACATTCTGTCTCGCTGCGACTAACCTTCATTCCTCTCCTTTCCAGAGAGAACCTCCACCTCTCAAGATTTTCCTCAACCTGTACCCTGCTCTCACTACAGATCACAATGTCATCTGCAAACATCATGGTCCATGGAGATTCCTGTCTAACCTCATCTGTCAGCCTGTCCATCAACACTGCAAACAAGAAGGGGCTCAGAGCTGATCCCTGATGAAGTCCTACCTCCACCTTGAACTTCTCTGTTTCACCAACAGCACACTTCACCACTGTCTCACAGCTAGCATACATGTCCTGTACCAGTCTAACATACTTCTCTGCCTTTTTCTAGGTCTACAAAAGGGCCATGCAGCCAAACCCAGGGTACACACCAGGCCAGTCTCCCGTTGTTCAAAAGGCCACCACCATTCACACATCTTGGCAATTTAGAGCCTCCAATTAACCAAAAGCAAGTTTTGGACTGTGTAAAAAACAACTGGAAAACAAAAGAGTGGGTGTATGTTTATTGCTTTCTGACAAGTCAGATTCCAAAATCTAGGCTTGTTGTTGTTAAATATTTTGGTTTGCTTGCTGGATACATCAATAAATTGGAATCCTATAGTAGAACTAAATTAAAAAAATGGTCATAGTGCCAATGATTTTCCAACAGTTCTATTGCCATTACCTTCAGGAGTAACTGATTAGCCAAACAATTCATCTAAATTAAATATGACAGAATCCCACAACCCCATCCCACACAAATGGCCTGTTTTTTTGGGGGGGGTGGAGGGGTCAGTCTCAGAGAAGCATACACAGGCTGGAACTGCATGTACAGAGTTTGGACGATAAGTATTACCTGGAACTTTATCAACAGAGGCAAAGACTGATCTGTTTGCTGTGGGGTCGACTAGGGCTCGTCTTGAGTGGTCATAGAAGCGGAAAGGCAAGCCACTTGGTGAAGCACTGGCTGACTGATTAAAACCCAACACGTCAGATGTACTGGGCTGTACAGGCAGGTCCAACAGGGCTGCATACAGAGGCAACAGAGAGTATAAGACGATGTTTGTTGGGTCACTAAGATGATTTTTACAGGGTCTCTAATTCCAGGGGCAAACAACTTTGTAGATGTGTTTGTCTTCCTAATGTGAAAGACAAGTGTCAGGTGCCTAATACATGCTGTATATTCAGAACAAGATTTCAAACTAGGAATTTGAAAGCTGGCTGGTACAGTTCTATTTCACTAAACTTTGAGCCTGTGTGATGCAAAAGTCTACTGCTTTAAAGGTCTATGATTTACTAATCTCAATCAATTTTATTGTACAACTGAAAACATCGCTGGTGTTGTATCAAATGAATTAATTGATCAATAACAATCCTTGAGGGGCCATACATTACTTTTTCTAGCAGCTTCACCTAGACGGACAGCAATCATTTTGTGGGTAGGTTTAATGCTAAAATATCAAACTAAGTAACCCTCCTCCTCTAAAGTTCTTTTATTATTCAAGGCCATGAGTTAATACCATCTGAAATTCATTCAGAAATTAGCTCATAAAGGCTGCTCCCGCCTCTGTTTGTGTGGGTCAGTGTTATACTTGTAAATTTGTGTATACAGGGATTAAAGTTTTTGAAATACAGTGAGATATACATGCAAATCTACCACAAATTCTGGTGATGAAAGAGATTTGTCTTTTGTCTTTTGTGGGTTTTACACCAAGTTGGTCAAATAATACATGAACATTACATTGCTCATAGTTATTACCACACGGATGACATTATCTAAAGCACCAATCTCTACTTGAATCACTTTTCATGTCTTAGTGCCTGGATTTCCAACAAAACAATAATTTTGGCTGTATGATTAAGGACAGCTGTCTTGCAACATCTCCTGTGAACACACCTGCAATTCTTTGCATTTTCATTCGTCTGGCTTGGATGCGACCTTTGGCTAATCTCTGTTTCGCGATGATGCAGCGGATATGGTCGGCAAAGATGAAGTTGGCCTGCAGGATGGGCAGGGGCTTTGCATGGGGGTTGGAACTGGGCTTGTGTATGACAATGTTCAAAGCTCGGCTGTCATCTTCCACACCAGACACCTGCATATCCTTGGGAGGAAGAAAGGGTGGAAGAAAGAGAAGAAAACATGATGATAAAAAAAGTCACAAAAAATATAAAGGAATTATAGACATATGGTCAAGTAAACCAAGAGGAAGTAGAGGCATGTGTGTCACTCAATGTTAAATGGGACTTGAAATTTACCTTAACATTGACAACTTCTCATGTAGAACCCTACTTCCAAAAAAGTGTGAAATGGGAAATAAAAATAGAATGCACTGTTATGCAAATCTCATGAACCTATATTTAATTCCCAGTAGAACAGAGACACTATATAAGATGGTGAAACTGAGATTTTCGTTTTGATTTTGATGGCAGCCACACATTCAAAAAAACGTTGGAACAGGGAACAAAAGGTTGGAAAAGTAATTTGCACAAATAAAAAAAAAACTAGGGGGCATTTGACTACTAATTTGGTTAATTGGCATCTCTCAGATGTAAAAATGAGTAGAGGTTTACCAATCTGTGACAATGTCTAGAAAATGGAGAACACTCTCAGAAAAATGTTCCTTCATATGAAACTGCGACGATCGCATCATTGACTGAGTATTATCTTCAAGATTCAGAGAATCCAGAGGAATCTGTGTCCAATGGACAAGGTCAAAACTGGCCACCAGGCAGCACTGCATTAAACAAGCATGCAAGAAGTCATATGTCAACACTATCCAAAATAGCTTCTGTCTTCTCTGGTCCAGCGCTAATTTAAATTGGTTTGAGGGAAAATGGAAAACTGTTCTGTGATGTGAAATGACATTTGATATTATTTTTGGAAACTATGAACACTGTGTCGTGCAGACTAAAAATAAGAGGGGCAACCCAGATGGTTATCAGCACACAGTTCAAAACCATGCATCTATGATGGTATTGGGTTGAAGGATAGCATTAGCGCTATAGCTTACATGCCTTTGACAGCTCAGTCAATTATGATATGTATTCTGAGAACTATTTTGGAGCAAAACATAACCTCTCATTCAGTGACGGCCTTGCATATTTATACAAGGCAATGCTTAGTCACAAACTTCATCCGTCACAAAAGCATGGCTTTGCAGGAGAATAGTCCAGGTGCTAAACTGCCCTGCCAGCAGTCTAGACCTTTCTCTAACAGAAAACATTTGGTGCGTCATAAATAAAAAGGGACAAAGGAATGGCCCAGGAATGTTGAGCAGCTATAATCCTGTATCAATAAGAATGGGACAAAATTCTTCTCTTAAAACTTAAGCCACTGGTCTTCTCACAGACATTTAGACACAGTTGTTCGAAGAGGGGGTTGCTACACAATGGAAAACATCATGCTATTCCATTTCTTTTGCGATGTGTTTCTGCCACCGAATTTGAAATGAGCCTCTATTTTCCATGAAATGATGCAAGGTCTCAAATACAGTGGAAGATAGACTTACTATATCATAATATATAAAGCATGTAGCATTAATTACTTGAGTTTAATAGAAAGAAGACACAAATAGAGGATTTTAATATAAGAATACACACAAATTCCTGTTTTTTACTGGACACATTTCTTAAGTATTTCTCTTACTTGTAAGAGGCCAGCAAACTTGACAACACCCCACCCAAGGCGCTTGGTTTCTGGTTCAACCAGACTCATCTGGTAGACGTCTACAGCAAGGAACCTCTGGGCCTGGCCACCATCTTTACTGACAACCATGCAAGCTATAAGATCACTGTTATCTGAAAATACAATGAAGTCACACTGAGCTCACATGTGGTTGTTCTTGTTTTCACACCATCCTTTAAATTGGTGAAATGTTGAAATGAATAAACCCTCTGCGGACTGACTGATTTGAACACAACCCTAAAACCAGGCTACCAATGAGGCTAAAACTAAAACAAACATTTTTTTGCTCAATTATTTGTACCATGCATTCAGTCTTTGATGATGAAATGTCGTTATGATTGACTGGGGACACTCCCCTTAGAAATTTTAAGAGGTTGCTTTTTATGTTTACGATACAAATGTACAAGGTGAAACAGTGAAGACAATTACAAGTCATACAACACAGACCTGCAAAAAAATATCAATAAATATGTATAAAATATAGGCTGTGTGTCAAAATTAATAATTTCAGACCAAAAATCTGTAGTAAATGTGAAGGGCTGATAAGGGTTGGGGATGACGTCTTCGAACATTTGATGTATATCTATAAAACTCAAGCTGCCACCCTGTCATGGCGGTGTTGTAGGCGTGCCCAAATGATCCATGGAGGTCAGCTATCAGGGGTTTTATCCACCTGGCAGGGTCACCCAAGGCAACATCCTTGTCAACAGGAGGGCAGCCTCCTTCGGTCTTCACTTGGGGTGATGGGTTCGACTGTTATTTCTGCCTGGTTGGTGTCTGACGTGGCACCAACCAACTCTCGAGTCCTATTAGACCTGTGGGGCTGTGGAGGTAGGTACCCTTTTATCTCTGGGGCTGAAGTTGCCGAGATGGTTTAAAAGATTCTCGATGGCTGGGCTCTAGGGGATGGGTGAGACCCACCTGAGTTCCTAAAGACTCTGGATATTGTGGGGCTGTCTTGGATGACACGCCATCAGGGGACAATGCCTCTAGATTAACAGACCTGAGTGTTGGTCCTCCTCTTTAAGAAAGGGGACTAGAGGATGATTTCCATCTACAGAGGGCTCCTCAGCCTCCCTAGTAAAGGTCTATTCAGGGATCCTGGAGAGGAAGGTCCATGAGATAGTGGAATCTTTGATTCAGGAGGAGCAGTGTTTATTTTTTCTTGCAGTATAGCAGACCAGCTCTTCACCCTCAGCTGGGTCTTGAAAGGTGTATAGGGGCTCACCCAACCAGTCTACATGTGCTTTGTGGATGTGAGAAGGCCTTCAACCATGTCCCAAGGGTCTTGTTCACAATTGAGAAAAAAATGGAGCAGGACATCTACAGGCAGATCAGTGTGGCGTCAGCAGCGATTCTAACAACTCTGAGGACTCTGTCATGGTAAAAAATGGAGCTGAGACGAAAGTCAAAGCTCTTAATTTACCAGTCCATCTACGTTCCTCCCCTCACTTATGATCTAGAGCTGTATGATCTACAGCCTTAAGTTGACTGAAAGAATAAAATCAAAGATACAGGCCAAAGATAAGTTTCCGCTGCAGGGTGTCTGGGAGGGGTTTATAGTAGAGTATCGACAGGAGCCAGATGGGGTCCCCTGGGCATCCGGTCAGGATGCCTCCCAGAAATCTCGCTGGTGAGGGGTTCCAGGTATGTCCCAGGATGTAGGCCTGGTGATGATCCAGGACACGCTGGAGGGTTCGTTTCTCTCCGTTGACCTTGCAACTCATTGGGATTCCCCCAGAACATTGGCAGAAAGTGGAAAGGGAAGCCTAGGGCAATCTGCTTAGGCTGTTGCCTTTTTGACAAACCCCGGATAAGCAGCAGAAAATAAGATTGATGCACTGATTTGAAACGTTTACAAATTATCTGTTGCTCTATATCACTAATAAATAATATGCAAATTTCTCACTGAGGTCTAAGACATCATCAGTCTTGATAAGGTCTTCAGGTCTGGTGAGAGGCAGCTGGGTTTCAAGTTCTCCCTGAAGCTGAAGTGACAAAGACCGCAACAAGAAGAACACACGAATTGCCTGAGAACAGAAAGAATAGACATAAACAAACACAGATGATTTTAAATATAGCTATAAATCAAATGTGAATATTAACAGGGCTCAGGAATATTTTGTTTAGACTTCATGCCTCTTTGAGTTCGAAGCAAAACAACCAAAATATTCAATTCAAACTGAGCCTCAGAACATAAAGTTTGCGGATTAATTTTAAGTGTTGTTACATTACGAGAGCTTACCCTTCGTGTCTTTTCCACATCTCCACAAGGCAGTCTTTTGACGAAGTCAATGCCAGTGAGAGGGGTTCCCGTAGGGGGCAGTAGTATTGAGGCATCCATCATTAGATACTCCACGTTCAGTGGTTTATTCTATAAAACATGAAGAAATATAGCATCTATCCTTCAATTATAAAAGGAGATACAATACATCAATGTAATGTCAATACACTTTGGAGTATAAACATGCTTTTACATTGGTTGAACATCAAATCTAAACCACTTTAGACAAGAAATTAAACTCCTTTGGCACAATTAGTAATTTCAGAAGAATATTTCTTGCCAACCCTATAACATGCATGGGTCTGAGTTTAAACCATCCTCTTTATAGAAAATTTTGCATTCCTATTTCAACCATTTTAAACTTACATCTGTGAAGGAAAAATTACATTTTAATTTTACCATAAAAAAATATATATGTATATATTTTTTGTACACACACACACACACACACACACACACACACACACACACACACACACACACACACACACACACACACACACACACACACATATATATATAAAGTGGGGGAGAAATGTCTCCCTAAGACGGTCCCAAGGTCAGATAAATGCAGACTGTTGTGTGGAAAGGCAAAACGTGCCAAAACCAAATATGCAAATCGAACCTAAGAATTTCATACCGGATCGTTCGAGGCCCGGGGTTAACAACGGCCACCATTGGTGCCGATAACCTACAGGGCACTAGTGGAAATTGGGCTATTGTGGGTCAAAGAAGGAGATGAGGAAGGCGTGTTCAGAAGCAGATAGAGAAGAGGAATGGCAAGAGTCTGGGAGTGAGAGTCGGGACTTTGAATATTAGGATGATGACAGGAAATGGTAGAGAGTTGGTTAACATGATGCAGAGAAGGAAGGTGGATATATTGTTGTACTATAAGATGTACTAACATGGTACTGACAGGAAGAGAAATGGAGTAGGAGTTATCTTGAAGGAGGAGGAGTTTGTTAGGAATGTTCTGGAGGTGAAAAGAATGTCAGATAGACTTATGAGCCTGAAACTAGAAATGGAAGGTGTGATGCTCAATGTTGTTATTGGCTATGAACCACAGGTGGGATGTGAGTTAGAGGAGAAGGAGAAGTTCTAGAATGAGTTAGATGAAGTGATGCAGAAGATCCCCAGCGGTGGGAGAGTGGTATAATTGGTGCAGACTTCAATTGACATGTTGGTGCAGCCAATAGAGGTGGTGGAGAAGTGATGGGCAGGTTTGGTATCCAGGATAGGAACGTAGAGGGACAAATGGTGGTAGACTTTGCACAAAGGCTGGAAATGACTCTATTGAATACTTTCTTCCAGAAAAGACAGGAACATTGGGTAACTTGTAAGAGCGGAGGTAGGAGCACGCAGATAGAGTACATCTTGTATAGACGAGGTCATCTGAAAGAGATCAGTGACTGCGAAGTAGTGGTAGGTGAGACTGTAGCCAGACATAGGATAGTATAGTGGTTTGTAGGATGATTCTGGTGACAAGGAATATCAAGAGGACAAAGGTAAAGCATAGGACAAAGTGGTGGAAGCTGGTAAGGGAGGACTGTTGTATGGTTTTCAGGGAGTAGTTGAGAAAGGCTCTGGGTGGTCAGGGAGAGCTTCCAGATGACTGGACAACTAAAATCAATGCAATCAGGGAGACAGGTAGGAGAGTACTTGGTGTGTCATCTGGAAGTGAAGTATATAAGGAGACTTGGTGGTGGAATGAGGAAGTGTAGAGTATATACAGAGAAAGCTGTTAGAAAAGAAGAAGTGGGACACCGAGGGGACAAAAGAGAACAGAGAGGAGTACAGGGAGATGCAGCATAAGGTAGAGATAAAGGTAGCAAAGGCAAAACAAAGGGCGTACAATGACTTGTATTTTCAGTTTGACAGTAAGGAGGGAGAGACTGATTTAGACAGGTTGGCAAAACAGAGAGATTCGGATGATTAAGGATAGAGAGGGAAATGAATTGACGGATGCTAGAAGAGTGATTGGATGATGGAAAGAAGTACTTTGAAGAGATGAAAAATGAAATGAAAATGAAAGAGGGAAGGGTAGAAGAAGTGGCTATTGTAGACCCCAAAGTAGCAGAGATTAGTAAAAGTCAAGTGAGGAAGGCCTTGAAGAGGATGAAGAGTGGAAAGGCAGCTGGTCCTGATGATATACCTGTGGAGGTATGGAAGTGTCTTGGAGAGGCAGCGGTAGAGTTTCTGGCTAGATTATTCAACAGGATTTCAGAGAGTGAGAAGATGCCTGAGGAATGGAGATGAAGTGTGATGGTGCCCATTTTTAAGAATAAAGGGGATGTGCAGAATTGCATTTACTATAGAGCATTAAAGTTGATGAGCCATACAATGAGGTTATGGGAGAGAGTAGTGGAAACAAGACTGTAAGATAAGTCAGTATTTGTGAGCAGCAGTATGGCTTCATGCCTAGAAAGAGTACCACAGATGCAGTATTCACTTTGAGAATGCTAATAGAGAAGTACAGAGGAGGTCAGCGGGAGCTGCATTGCGCTTTTGTAGACCTAGAAAAAGCATACGACAGGGGGTGGAGAAGAACTCTGGTATAGTATGAGGAAGTCTGTAGTAACAGAAAAGTATGTTAGACTGGTCAAGGACATGTATGCTGGTTGTGAGACAGTGGTGAAGTGTGCTGTAGGTGAAACAGAGAAGTTCAAGGTGGAGGTGGGACTTCATCAGGGAGCAGCTCTGAGCCCCTTCTTGTTGGCAGTGGTGATGGACAGGCTGACAGAGGTGGTTAGAGAGGAATCTTCATGGACCATAATGTTTGCAAATGATATTGTAATCTGTAGTGAGAGCAGGGAACAGGTTGAGAAAAATCTTGAGGTGGAGGTTTGCTTCCCAAGTACTTAGGGTCAACAGTCCAGAGAAACAGAGTGTGTGGAAAAGAGGTGAAGAAACGGGTTCCAGCAGGTTGGAATGGGTGGAGAAAAGTGTCAGGAGTTCTACACGACAGAGGACTATCAGCCAGAATGCAAAGGCAAGGTGTACAAGACAGTAGTGATACCAGTGATGCAGTATGGTCTAGATACAGTGACAATGACGAAAAGACAGGAGTCAGAGCTGGAGGTCGCAGTGATGAAGATGTTGAGGTTCTTTTTAGGAGTGGCCAGGATGGATAGGATCAGGAATGAGTCCATCAGAGGGACAGCACATGTTAGATGTTTTGGAGAGAAGGTCAGAGAAGCCAGACTGA
>CAAKHD010011525.1:0-35066 GCA_901007705.1 Fistularia tabacaria | reverse complement strand
CCATCCATCCATCCACCCATCCATATTCCATCCACCCATCCATATTCCATCCATCCATCCATATTCCATCCATCGATCCATCCATCCATACATACATACATGCATACATACATGCATACATTCATCCTTCATCCGTCATCATACATGCATACATTCATCCTTCATCCGTCATCATACATCTGTCCATCCATCCATCCATCCTTCCATCCCCAACTACCCATCCATCCATGCACCAAAACATTCATCCATGCACCTAAACATCCATCCATCAATCCACCCATCCATCCATCCATCCATGCATTTATGCATGCATACATACATACATACATACATACATACATACATACATACATACATACATACATATATCCTTCATCTTTCATCATACAACTGTCCATCCATCCATCCATCCATCCATCCATCCATCCATCCATCCATGCATACATACATCCATACATACATACATACATACATACATACATACATACATACATATATCCTTCATCTTTCATCATACAACTGTCCATCCATCCATCCATCCATCCATCCATCCATCCACCACACCCATCCATCCATCCATACACACATACATACATACATACATACATCCTTCATCATACATCTGTCCATCATCCATCCTTCCATCCCCAACTACCAATCCATCCATGCACCTAAACATCCATCCATCCATCCACCCATCCATATTCCATCCATCCATCCATATTCCATCCATCCATCCATCCATACATACATACATACATGCATACATACATGCATACATTCATCCTTCATCCGTCATCATACATCTGTCCATCCATCCATCCATCCTTCCATCCCCAACTACCCATCCATCCATGCACCAAAACATTCATCCATGCACCTAAACATCCATCCATCAATCCACCCATCCATCCATCCATCCATGCATTTATGCATGCATATATACATACATACATACATACATACATACATACATACATACATACATACATACATATATCCTTCATCCTTCATCATACATCTGTCCATCCATCCATCCATCCATTCATCCATCTATCCACACATTCATCCACACATACATACATACATACATACATACATACCTCCTTCATCTTTCATCATCCATACATGCATACATACATGCATACATACATACATACATACATACATACATACATCCTTCATCATACATCTGTCCATCCATCCATCCTTCCATCCCCAACTACCCATTCATCCATCCACCTAAACATCCATCAATCCATCCATCCATCCCTTTTCCATCACCCATCCAGCCATCCACTTATCCATCCATAACTAATTAACCATCCATCTATCCGTCCATCCACCTAAACATCTGTCCACCTATCCTTCTGAACATCTATCCATTCATCCTTCCATCCACCTAACCATTGTTAAATCCATCCAGCAATCAATCCACCCCACCCATATCCACCAACCTATCCTTCTGTCAATCCACCCATCCATACATCCATCCAGCCATCCATCCATCATCCATCCATCATCCATCCATCATCCCTACCCAACCAGCTATCAGCACCCACCCATCCCTCCATCCATCCACCCATCCATCCATCTGTCAATCAACTCACCTGACCATCCACCCATCCATCACACATCCGGAGGACATGAAATAAATACCAGACTGAAAATTCCCGGCAAACCTTTCAGCGAGAAGAAAAAATGGAACTATGTTGTTCTCTTGCAAACTAGCTAAGGTCTGCTCTCCACGGCAGGGACGCAACAACACCCACACGGACCCGTCTAGAATCTACTGGCAGGTTATCTGGGAGAAGGAGGTATCACAGAAGACCAATGCCCAAGAGTCTTAAGGCTATGTCACAGACTAGGAACTTTTCCTTTTGTATTTCCAAGAATCTTTTCAGGCTTCATAGGAACTCAAAGGTAGGTGCTTCGTAGACTTTGGTTCTTGGTGATTGGTAGAACTCATACGTCTAAAGGATTTACATAAAAATTGACAGAGCCAGTGAGAAAGTGACTGACGGAGAGGTCAAAGCTCTTCTTGCCTGCAAGGATTTCGAGGGATTGAAGCCAAAAATTGCTGAAATAAGTCTGGAGTTAGCTGAAGGTGGGGTTCTTCAGACCGCAAAGCAATGCAGGGGCACCAGAAATACACTTGAACCCATTTGAGGACATAGGCGTGAAAACATAGGCGTGAAGAAGGGGGTTCCCTTGCTGCCTGTGCAGATGCAAAACTAAAAAGTTCTTTGGACTGAATTCGAGCTGGAACGTTTTTCAAACATTTCTGTCCGAAAACGGTTACGTGATCGTAAATATCTTATCATAACAAAAATGATGTAGTACCTGGGTAATAAATCGGAGCCCTCATACCTAACATCAGTATCATGTGTAGTCCAAAAATACTCGATAGAAAAATAAATATGTACCTTCTTAAAAGATATAACAAAAAAGTGGTTCAGTGCATACTAGGTTTAACACAAGCATCCACTCCTAGATCTTATTTTATCTATTTATTTATTTTTATGTTACTGATTTCATGAATCAGACTTTTGCTCCCTTAATTTTTTTTTTTTGTCATGAGTTTTTTTTTATTGTGTTTGATTTGTTTTGTTTTATGGTAGTTTAGTTCTGCCTTTTTCTGTTGTCATTTATTTCATTTTTATAGATTTTTAATAACTTTTTTTTTTTTTTTTGTCCGCCAAATTGTTGCATTTCTAGTTTGTTGTAAAAGTAGCCATGTGTGTGCACAAACACGTCTGGAGGCGGCCGGGGGGATTGATTCCACCCTTGAAAGCCTATAAAGTGCAAAGGGGGAAATAAAAACAAAAAAATGTTAAAAGACAGAAATAAGGGCAAACAGCGCCCCTGATAATTAGCCATAACCTTTTTTTTGAATTTCCCCAAGGTCATTTTAGACAACGGGGTCAAATTTTATTGATTCATTTTTCTTTCATTGTCTTATTATCAACCATGAATGTGACAAGTATCCTCTGAGGACGGCTCTGTGCTCCTCGCTCTCATTGTTTGAGAGCAAACGAAACATTGAGGCTACAGCCGGAGTAGAAAATAGGTGCTGACGGTTTGACAGGTTCATTAAGTCAACAAAAAAAAAAAATATTTAAAAAGTCAATATTCCGTTAATACCAGAGAGGGAAGAGAAATAAATTAGAATTTGACAGATAGCTCTTAGTCAGGTGTAGTGGCACTTTTAAGATGCCGTAGAGAGTTTTATACAAAGCGATACAAATGAGCCGCTGATGGGCTCGATCAAGACGCGCTTTCGGTTTCTTTAAAATCAATGCTGCTGCTCTCAAACACTTCAAAAAGTGTGTAAATTATATAGATGTCCTGCACATCAGAGCTATCTGATGTAGATTTTTTTTTTTTTTTTTAATTTTCACCTGATGCCTACGAGGTCCCTGGTTTGATTCCAACAGGGAACCTTTCTGCGTGGCGTGCCCGTGTTCTCCCCATGAGTGTCTCTATGCCATAGACTGTGGGGGGAAACCGGAGGAAGCCGTTAGACTCTAGGGGTTTCCTCCAAAAACATGCAGCAGGTTCATTGGAAACCCTAAATGAAAGTGTGAATGTAGGTGTCTATATGATCTGTGAATAAAAGACTGAATGAATGAGTGAATGATCGTGCATCACCATCAGACATGTGAATGAAAGAGTGAATGATTGGATGTTAATATGAAGTGTGAATGGAAAAATGAATGTGTCTATATGGCGTTTGACTGAAAGAGTGACTCCATATGTTGTGTGAATGAATGAGTGACTAGCTGTGCATCAAGATATGATATGTGAATGAAAGAGTGAATGGTTGTTTGTCTCTATACGATGTGGGAATGAAAGAGTGAATGGTTATATTTGTCAATATGATGTGTGAATCAGAGAGTGAGTGGTTTTCTGTTTATATGTTATGTGAATGAATGAGTGAATCGATGGGCAATACTATATGACTGGTGAATGAAAAGGTGAATATATGCTTTTTTCAGTTTGATGTGTACATGAAAGAGTGAATGACTATATTCGTTTACATGATGTATGAATGAATAAATGGATTGTTGTGTATCGCTATATGACATGTGAATGAAAGAGTGAATCTATATCATGTATGCATGTAAGTGAATGGAGGTAACCATATGTTTTGTGAATGAATGAGTGAATGGTTGTGCATCACTATATGACATGTGAATGAAAGAGTGAGTGTCCATCTCTCTGTGATTTGTGAATGAAATAGTGAATGAATATTTCTGTATCTTGTGTGAATGAAAGAGCAAATCTATATGTTGTGTTAATGAATGAGTGAATGTTTGTGCATCACTATGTGATGTCTAAATGAGAGAGTGAATGTGGGAGTCAACATGACGTGAGAATGACTGCAGGATGAACTTTGTAGATCATGAACGAGTGAATCCGTCAAAGGACCCCGGTTGTGTTATTTTCATAAAAGCCTTTGCTCGAAAAATATTCATGTTTTGTGAGTCTGAAAAAAAAAAAATGACAATGACAAGGAATGGAACGGGTGATCTGTGTCAATGTTGACTTCAGAGCAGGGATGAGGGGCAGAGGAATGAAACCACATGACAGACTATCACGAGAACACCAAACTAATTCATTCGTTCATCATCTACGCCGTCCCTGGCACAGCCTGGGGTAGCCGGAGCTAATCCAACTGTTATTGGGCCAGAGGCAATCTGCACCTGGGACCAGTCAGCAGTCCATCACAGGGCCATATATGCAGACAAATTACCATTCACTCGCTTGTCCCCACATTCATTCGTTCACCCATCCATTCATTCCTTCATTTCTTGGGTACACTCATTCACTCATTCATTCCCGACCGGATAACTAAGGGTCTCCGATAATCCTCCAGCATGTTTTTTTTGACCGTGAAGAACATTTTACTCCTGCATGCTTCAGCCGAAGGCTTCGGACTTGTAATGATAGCGATAATGATACTGACACCTTACAGACGTATACGCAAAATAAAGATTTAAAAGAAACAGTAAAAATACAAACCAAGAAAGGGACCAAGTGTTTAAAAAATTACACACACACACACACACATATATATATATATATATATATATATATATATATTCCCGAATTTCCCCTTTTCCCCTATAGGAATCAATAAAGTATTATCTTATCTTATATACTGTGTATATATATGCACACACACATAAAAATACTCTGCATATATATGCACATGCACGCACGCACACACACACACATACTGTTTATGTGCAAATACATATACAAACAATCAATTGAAGTGACAGAGCAGTTGTTAAATGGAACGCTACATATGTTTTGAGTTCTGATTTGAAGGGCGGTAAAAACTGACTTCTATCTGAAATTGCAAAAATTCTCTAATGTGAGGGGGTTCCGGGGAGCCGGCGGAGTTGAGGATGGTGGTGGTTGTGAGTGGGTGGGAATGGATGGCGAGGGAGGGTGTCGTCTTTTTTCACAAATTAAACGCACTGGGAATATAGCTAATATTTCCTGTCTGTCTGATGTGTGCGTGTGCGTGTGTGTGTTTGTGTGTGTGTGTGTGTCTGTGCAGGTGTCATTTTTTTCATGCAGTTCCTTTTCTTAACAGCTGCTCATCTGCTTCCGCAAGTGAGTCCGTGAACACATTCGCCTACCTCCCGTAAACTACTTGGCGCCGGTGGACAGGCAAAAAGTGGCCTCTTGAGAAGCAAGGTAATTCGATGCGTGTAAAACTTCTCGAAAACAAATTAAAGCAGTCCCCCCCAAAAATGTCCTTTAAAATAAGAGGGGACCTTTGATTAAAAAAAAAATGAAAAAGGTGATCCGAAGGTTTGTACAACCTGCTCAATGTGAGACATTTCTCATTTATTTGCAGTTTTTAATGGCCTCATAAACAGTTCAGGGCCCAGAAAAAAAAAAAAAATGAACACAATAAAAGGAAATGAAAATGAAAAGATTATCCATGCTGTTTTTTTGTTTTATTAATAATTTGAATGTTGTTGTTTTTTTTTTACTCATAGAAACAGGTTATTTACTGTCTGGTTCTCATGTAGCTAGGACTAGTTGTTTAAGAGCTACTTTTTAGAGAAAAAAATCCATATGTCTTGGAAATATGCATAAATGAACAAATGTATATGTGTGTGTTTGTGCATCTAGATTGATATATAAAAACATATATGTTTGAAATAATATATTAAAGACATTCTGGAATTGTATTCATGCATTAATTTATTTTTTGTTTATGTATTAAAGATTATTTATTAATTTTAATATTTATTTATCATGTATTCATTAATGTATGTATTCATACATTGATTCATGTATTTCTCTGTGCGTTCATTAATTCCCGTTATTTTGTTTTTCTACGTATGTGCTTATTTTATTTCTCCATATTTTTTGTATATTCAATTTGTTTTTATCCATTTATCTATGAGGTTATATATTTTGTATGCTGCAGAAAATAAGAAAGACAACAGAAGAAAGTGCAGGATAAGAGGCAGATATAATGAATTCATGTCTTTCTTGTCTTGGGTTTGCTGTGACCGGCCGTTGAAAATAAGTTTGATATTGCTATCTGTTCCAATTCATGATAATAGGAATTATATTTAGACCTGGGTGGTGTCTGCAGTTCATCTTTTGTAATCTCCAGATTCTCTGACAACCCCATCCAAAAAATTTGCAGCACTTATAAAGAGCCTGCGAGTTGAAATGCAGGGCAAAGTGTGCCCCGGTTACACTCCGGTGCCGTTTCGTTAAGCCTTTTGCCACAAGCTCTCAGCGTCGACGATAAAGACCAAGTCGGGCATGATGACACTTTTCTTGCCCTTAATGACAAAAATGGTGCAGCCCCGACTGCCCCCAAAATAAATATATATATATATATATATATATATATATATATATAGCCAATTAAACAATGGACACTCTTCCATGCTACTTATGCGATTCATCGCCGTGACGACGAGATGATACAAAGTCACAGGATATGTATTTTTACCAGGCATAAGAGCTTGAAAAAACTGAAACTTTGCACGAAAAGACACGTCTTGGTCGTTCAAGTCGCTTATGAAATACAAATACCAGAGCAATGCTCCATTTACAGTGGAAATGTGAAGAAATATACACTAATAGGATGATGACTTAGATAAATATATTAATTCATGAGATGAAGACAAGAAAAAGAAATTAAGACAGGGACTGATGAGGCAGAAAACGAGTTCAAGATTCTCATTATAATGAAGAGGCGCCGGATTTGACTCCATCAGCTGCCTGAAAATGTCAAAGGAACAGACGAGATGTACGGCGCGAGCGGGCTTAAAAGTTGAGATTCTCGTGATATCCTCCGAACCATCTGATTAGCAAGTTAAAGTTTTTTTTTTGAACACAGCAGAGGATTTTCACATCAAGGGCAAAGTTAAAGGAGAATAATTATATAGACAATCTGGAATATCTTAAACTCGACTTGAAAAGGGGAGGGAGCGCACGGAATCGGGCGAAAATGAGGCGCCAACTATCCATTGAAGAATCGTGCCACCATGGCGGGATGGCGCGCTCTATCCCGAAATGCTTTTTTTTTTTTTTCTTTTTTTGCACGGTACAAGTCGACGCCGCACGTCATGGCGGAAAAAAAGGTCCCGAAACTCCCTCCCAACCTTGTCCCCCAACCCTGATGATTGACACCAAAAGGCAGCAAAGGAAAGTTTTTGGAGTGCTGCGACGGCCTCCCGGAACCAGATCTGGCTCGGGGTGTCGCCCTCCAGCAACCGGGTTCCTGAGCTTCGGCGCCCCGTCGGGCTCCATCAAGGAAAACCCAAGCATACAACCTGGAGCAAAGTCTCTGTGAATCTAACACCTACAAGGAGGAACATCCGGGTTGGATATTAATCATTTTAGCCAGCAGACTGGATTGGAAACCTGACCATCCATAACCTTATGTAGAGAAGAAACTATTTAGATTTTATGGACTTTTTTTTCTAAATACAGCTTCAAAGTAATAATATATAAGGGAGGTGAAGGTGCAAGATATAAAAAAAAGGGATTATCTTATAATGGCATCATAACACAGAATTTGTAGCATCCTAAATTCAACCTTAAAAGGCTTTAGATAAGACCAAGTACAATTAAAGATATATATATTCTTAAATGAATAAATAAATGGATAAAGTATTGAATAAATAAATGAATAAATTATTATACAAGTTTGACAAAGGCAATGAAGGGTTTTTTTCATAAAAAAATAAGAATAAAAAACAAGTTTTCAGTGCTATTTTCAGGGTGTAGGGGAAGATGAAATACATCTCAGATAAAAAGAACTTTCTAACATGCATTTATAATAATAATAAAAAGTTGAATAGTTATTATTGTTGTTGTAGTTGTTGTTGTTGTGGTTATTATTATTATTATTATTATTATTATTATTATTATTAGTAGTAGTAGTAGTGGTAGTCGTAGAAGTATTATTATTGTTGTTGTAGAATAATTAATTTAGCTGTTTTTTAATTTTATTATCATAGACAAATATTTGGTATTTGGAGTGGTAGTTTTATCATTATTAGTAGTTATTGTATTATTAACAAAAACTACAATTAATTATGACTATAAATATTATTATTATTATTGTTATTTGTATCACTATTACAAGTGTTGTTGTTATTATTTCTATTTTATAAATTTTTACTTTTCCTTTTTTAATTTTCCAAGGAATTAAAAACTTTGCAGTCTAATACCCTGCCAGGTATCAAACGAGGCTCCACATACACACAACCTTTTATTGGCACTATAGTTTAAAAGGGTGAACTTCTGAAGCGTCTTCAAAAATACAGCGTCGATAAAACCACAATTCTGTAGTTACTGCCGACAAAGCTGCGCCTCCAGCAAATGAAGACGTCAATAAAAAAGGGGTATGACTTTGTTTATTAAGGAAGGACGGATTGAATGAATTGCACAATACAAATTCGATTTTGACGTGTTGTTTTTCCTAAAATTTTTTTTGAGTATCCTTCAACTTTGCAGAAGATCTCTCAGCACAGAACTTGTCCTTTCCTTTGAGGAAAAGACAAGGTCTGCTCTTGTCTGCTGAACACGAATAACAAATAAAATTTACAGGTTAGATAACCCTCACTCTCTTCAACAAACTACTATATTTTTTTTTTTCCCCTTATTGTGCTTAATCAAGAGGAGGACACTTTTCAGACCCTTTTAAAAGCCCTTGAAAAAATTACCAATAATAAAACATGAATTCCGTATGAGAATGTCTAACTGGCAGCAAAAAAAATAAATAGATAAAAAAAAGTTGGAGCGATGATGTTAATTATGCTGGCACCTTTTAGTCGCTCCTCGCTGTCTCGTAAAGACAAATTACAAACTCCACAAAACAAACTAATATGAGCTTTTTCTTTTTTTTTTTTTTCATATTAAAGTTGTACCCCAAACCCACACATCATGTTTAAAAGAACTATCTTTGGAAGGAAAAAAGGAAGGAAGGAAAGGAAGGAAAGGAAAAAAAAGGGAAAAAAAAGAAGCCTTTCTCTTCAAGCGCAGATGAAGAACAAGTAATTGGTTTTATTCCGTGGGCCAAGCCATCTTCATTATCAGCCATGCAACAAAACAACAAAGCTTATTTTACACACTTGTGATGTGTAAATACTGAGCAGATTAAACACAATGTTGATGATGACCAGCGATATTATCATGATAATACGTTATTATGAAGACACAGATTTTTAATTATAATCATTTTTTTTCATTGTTTTATAGCAACATTGTCCACATAATTTAACATTAAAATCTATTTGTTACAACCCACAGATTCTCCCATTGCTATATTTATAAATAAATCAAATTCAATTTTATCATATTATATTATTAAAACGTGTATTTACTTGATCCATTGTACACATCTCTACATAACTTTATATATGAAAATTAAAACGTATAACTTCATGCCAATATTTTATAATAAAAATATATTTTTGGATCTTTATGATTTCAATTTTTCTTTTTCATGGTGTCTATTTTTTCCCTAATTTAAGATTAAAATGTCCCTCTCTCTTTTGTATATATATAATATATTTCATATAAAATATATAAAATATATTTCATATTTTCCTAATTTTACACCAAATATTGGGTAGGACTGTGTTTGCATTACAACCCACATGTCCCATTACTAGAGATATGGATATAAATATTAAACATTATTGTAGAGTTATAGTATATATTTTATTAATAACACATTTATTGATGTATTGATTTATTTGTTATTTATATAATCTTTTTTTTTCATATTTCAAAAACAAAAACTTGTCAGGACTGTATATATTATACAATATCAGATAATAAATTGAACTAATACACATATTTTTATAAACTAATTACTTTACTTTTGTGCTTATTCGTTAGTTTTCTGCATTTTTATTTCTTCTTTTGTTTTACAAGTTACAAGCTTTTCAAAGTTACAAACTTTTTTCTTTATAATTTTTTCTATATAATGACGACTCCATAGGACATAACTTCTCTTGGCATTGCTCTGGATCACCTATCCAGTGCAACTCAACTGGGTATGTTTTCCTTCTCCCTTCATAAACGCCGTTAAACAGTTTCAATTTTTATCCGGACCGCCCTGTGTCTCCATGAGAACAATAGCTGATGCAATCGCTAAGTCATCGTGCCAAAGTCATATCCTACCTCTTGACTCTTGCCCTTGTTTAAACTAATCGATTTGAAGAAGTAACTCTTCACCAGCAAATCTATCATTCCCTCCGACAGGTGCCATTGTTACAAGATGATCAATGTTACTCACTTCACCTGTCAGTGATTCAGCCGCAATTATCACGTTTGATGAATTGCGATGGAACGATGAGGGGCTCGGAATTCCGATCCTTTTCATGGTGGATTGGAAGGTATTGAGATGATGAAAAAATAAAGGGTAACAGGGAAGGATAAACGCGGTGCAAATCATCATGATTGCATTATTACCTAGCACGTTTTCTGTTCTGTTCGGTTGAATACGAAGATTTTATAGATTTTATTAATATTTATCTATATGTGATTCCCACATACATATTAGTTGATTTCTTTTATTAAAATTATTATTATTCGTAAGGTCATTAATGATAACATTGACAGACAGCGAGTCAAAAGGTCCAGTTAGTAATCCTGAGAGCTGGAATAGGCTCCAGCATCCCCATGACCCTAAGGTGAATAAGCGGAAGATGATATATTCATGAAAAAAAAAAAAAAAAATGCATTGATTAAAATGAGAAAAAATTAAAATGAAAATTACAATTATAATAAAATAATAATGATAATGATAAATGATACTAATTATAATGATAATGATAATAAACCAAATAAAAATACTTTATAAAAAATTAAATCAAAGACCAAATATCACCAAATGCTATGAATAAATATAATTATTAAGAATCGATATTGAATAAATATTCTACCTATATTTTTTCTTTCATTATTATTATGATTATGATGGTTATGATGATGATGATGATTATTATTATAATTATTATTATTAATAATAACAACAACAACAACAACAACAACAACGACAACAATAAATTAAAATACACTACAGCTATTAAAAAATAACAACAACATCAATAATAATAATAAAAAGAAGAAAAAGAAGAAAAACAATACTTAAACCAGTCATAATAATCAGAATAATCATTTAGATCATTGTTGGTATTCTTGTTATAGTTTTTATAATTTATTATTTATTGACTAATTAATTGATTGATGTTTAATGCCTTTATTTTTTTTTATGTTTTTATTTAATTTTATTTTTCACTCTTGGTTAAAAAACACGAAACTGTAGCTGATTAAACTGCTTGAAGGAGGGATAGCAAAAACTAACTGTTACTGTAATTGCTGTAAATTGTGCATTTTATGATAAAAATGAAACATTTTTATCATCCAATGTAGGGTGGAATTGCTCTACTTTATGGATCCACGGCAACGTTATGAAGAGATGTATTCTTAATAACCGCAGTGATTCAATGTTTGCTTCGGAAGTTAAAGATCTGTCGCATCATTGTGCATTACACAAGTTTAAATTTAAACTGCATTTAAAGTGGGACAAGCAGGATTAAAACATAAAATAAGTGCAAAGTGAGAGGTGATGACATCAAACATGAGGGAGATAAATGAGGTTGCAAAGAGGTTCACGGAACAGAGGATCGGGAAAAAAAAAAAAAAAAAAATCCAATGCAGACCAGTAGTTTCTGAAGCTTACGTGAACTTTGGCTGCCCGTGCTTGGAATAAGGCCCGCGGAAAATGAAGTCAGCATCCTCGAGAGATACACCGCCGAATGCAAAAGATTAACAGCCGGAGCGAGTGGAGTCATAAAAAATTCCGCAGAAATACAGGAGCTGGCAGGCTTGTGCTGCAAATTAGGTCCTGACACAAAGGTTAGTTTGGTCCGGAATTTATATCTCCGCCAAGCAGTCGAGCACAAGCAGCCGGCTGAACCTCATGTACACACACACAATGGCCAATGGTATAGAGGCGGCGAACGCTCACAAAGGCCTTTTAGATAATACCGGCTGAGTGCACGTATATCAGTCTATTAACTCCCGAGAAGAAGTATGTGACTCCTCAGCTCCTAAATGCTTCGTCTACATCCATTACAGAGTTGCTTATTCATGAAAGCCCGCTGCAATATACATATTCCACCAGACGTCACACCGAGACGCCATTGTTTTACAACAGCAAGAGCCTGTTATTTCCAATAAAATAGCCGCCGCAAATGTCTAACTTTAGCAGCGTTCCCCTGCCATAATTACCTGGCAGGGGAGATACCATGATCTTATGTTATCTTAGTCAGGTTGAGTAGTGGGGGTGAAAAAATTACTTTTGTAGCTTTGGAAAAGGTAGGGGTTGTTGTTCTCGCCCCTTTTCCGAAGCGTTACGCAAAGTCCCAAACACTCGGACAACTCGGACTCACCTAAGGTTAATTCCAAGGCTCAAGATGGTTCTATGACCTCAATAGATGAGTATTGTTTTTTAGTGTATTCATCTATGCATTTACTTCATTAACTATCTGTTTAGTTTTATTTTAATTCTTCTATTTATTTATTCATTTATCTATCTATCTATTTTTGTACTTACTCAATTATTTGTGTTTATTTGTTAATATATCAGTTTAGTTTTATTAATGTACGTATTTGTTTATCTATTTAGCTTTACTTTATTTTCGCTATTTATATTTGTATCTATCTGTTAAATTTCATTAATACATCCATTTATTAAAAAGGTATTTTATTTTCCCTACTGTTTTTTTATTTATTTAAATATTATTGTATATATATTTACTCAAGCATTAATTCATTATTTAATTTAATTTGTTACCATATTTATTCATTTACTTTTCTTAATTTATAGGTTTGTTAAGTCAATTTATATTTGTTCATTTATCATCCACTTATTCACTTCCTCATGTAGTATTGTTTTGGAAATCTTGGGTTTGACAACTTAAAATGTCCTATTTCACTGAGCGCATAACACTTGTCACTTGTTTATCTAGCTTTTTTTTTTCACAAAAATGAACACATTTTTTCGACAAACAGACATTTCTGAACATCTACGGGGCTTTTATGATAAAGAAAGTGATCAGGAGCCAGGTATGATAAAGTTGTCCTTTTTTTATTTGGTCTCAAAAACACAGATGCCGCTAAGGGTTTAGCTTTAACAATAATACTTGGCATGACAAACTGCTTGTCAACCCTTAAAGCAGGGTGTCAACCCAATGCTTTGTTCTGATTGTAGGAGGGAGCCAGAAAAATCAGCCCAAACAGAGAATTTCCCATTGGAATTGAACCAAGGACGTCCTTGTTGTGAAGCGCTAACAACAGCATCATCATCTGATAGTATATTGTTGTTGTTGTTTTTTTGTTTGTTTTTGTTTTGTTTTGTTTTCTTTCAAGGTCTTATCTTGATGGTTGAAGATGTTAAAACACTTTTTTTTTTTCTGTGATGTATTTCTGGAACTCTCAGCCTCGCCTCATCTTGTGAAACATTTTGGAGCCTAAAACACCCAGATTGTTATGAAATGATGATTCGATGCATCTCATCGAGTGGCCAACATGGAAAATACCACTCTTTCTTAGTCCCTTCTGTCCGAGTAAAGCTGGCAAGGAAGAGCTTAAAAATATTTCAAAATATCATCACATCATCATAATTAATATGTTAATGATACTTTTCGGACGCTTTTGAAGCTCATTGACTGACAGCAAAAAAAAAAAAAAAAAGAAAAAAAAAGGGTTGCTGGCGTGGGTGAAAAATTTGCATATGCACTTGGATTTATGTGGCTAATTGGAAATTTTTATTCCTGGAGCAAAAAGCTGAAATATAGGCCGAAGTTTGTGGGTTGATACCTGCTGCATATTGTTACAACAACCTCTAGTTCCTCCTAGCCACTGACGGCTGTTTCCCCACAATTCAATGCATCTCAAACAGTCTTTCTCAAATTGAGACCCGAACCCAGTTCCTGTTCATTGAGGGAAAATATTATGAGTCCTTATGAGAACGACTAACAGAGATTACACTCACTGCGCAAATACTACACAAATACTCATGAATAAATACATCTGAAAATATGTCAGTAACCCAAAAAAATGAATAAATAAATAAATAATAATAATTATAATCAAATAATAAATGATTGTCCCATTTGATGAAAATATGCAGATGTAGTTCAGACCTGCGTAAAGAGAGTTACAAAAAGAAACAAAATCATAGACAATATTTTTCATTGTGTGTGTGGATGAGGGTGAGATAATAATTATAATAACAATAACAGTAATAATAATAATGATAATAATAATAACAATAAAATATATAATTGGTGAAAACATAAACACAAAAGTAAATAAATACTAAATGAATAAAAACAGAAATCCATGCAGAAAATGAATGAAAGGGACTGCCCTGAGGAACACTTCGTGCCAGGGAAAACCAGCCCTTTCTTTCACACCGGAAATAACAGCATGGTAAACACCTCAACAGGTAAAAAAAAAATAAAAAGGAAATATATCCACATAAATATCGGTTTTGGATCGCATACTATTAAATATAGTCTTTCTAAAAGCTAGATGCTCAGATGAAGATGGGCATCAATTTCACTTATTTCCAGGAAAGTCAGGCGTATATATATATATAAATACACTGCTGCAGCAAAACACTGAATTTTCGGATAAACATTACACTGTAAATTCTCTTTACCGGTGGCCGTGTTGTAATTCACCGAGGAACACAGAAACAAAAAATCCCATAAATGAGGGTATTTATTACGGGAATGACTAATATTCAGGGAAACACGGCATGAATAATGAACGCAGAAGGGAGAGGGAATTTGAAAATGAACAAGAAAATGAATTATGAATGAGAATGTGATGAATGTGTTTAAGGAAACGCTGTACTAAAGTTGCATTAAAAACACTTCTCTGTATAAAAGCAGAAGTTAAGAGCAGAGGTGCACTGAGGGGGGTTTCTGAGAGGGACCAGGCTTGGATTTATGCCTCTGACCTTAACGCAGCCTCACATCACCAGGCAACGCCGGTGGGGCTTTTTTTTTTTTTTTTTTCCCACTGCCATCTTGTCGGTTCCCATGTGGCGGCCGAGAGCTCCACAGATAACACAAACAACTGGCTCAATCGGGCAAAAATGTCAAATAAAAAGAAAAAAAATCTGCATAATGAATTTCAGCCCTCCATGCAAGATTGAAAATATCATTAGAAATAAATTTTTAACCCATATTTGGGGTAAAGCGATAGAAAATAGGTTCAAAGACAAAAATAAATACAATTAATAATAATAATAATTTCACAATTATGATAACAATAATGATGATAATGAATTAATAGTAATAATAATGATACTAGTAATTATAATATAAGGATGTAGGTAAGACAATTCTAGAAGAGACTTTTGAAGAAAGAAATATAATTAAAAATCCATATAAGTCAGAATAATATATTTACATACATATATTTAAAAAACAATGGTCATCATCACACTAATAAATTAAGAGGCAGTGTGTTGAAAATGTGTGTTCATAGGTAAGAAGAAAGAGAAAAATATTTGTAAGAATAATTAGTCAATGATAAAATAATGGCAGTGTTATTATCATTATTACCATGATTATTATAATTATTATTTATTGTAATAATAATGATTATAATAATAAATTGATGTAGAGTTTGGAGAAAATGTGCCAATGTAGCTGAATAGCAGTAAAGAAAAAAAGCATTATATATGCTAAAAAAATAACTTGAAATAATTACAATAATATAAATTGTACATTGAGTTTGTTGAAAATGTCTGGACGAAAGTTATGAGATGTAAAAAGAGAAAAACATGAAAAAAAAAAATCAAAATTACTAGTAATTATAGTAATGATAATGAATGGCGGTAGAGTGAGGAGATTATGTGTGGAAATAGGAGAGACGTATAAAAAAAAGAGAGATAAGTTCAGGTAAAGTTTCATTAACACCAATGACCTTATTATTTTGAAATCCCTTCGAGTCTGAAACTAAAGATGATAAAATCGCCGGTCCGCTGGCGTGGCTGTAATTTACGGCAGAGACAATGAGGATACATCTTGCTGGACTTTCTGATTACCACAAATTTGTTCCCCACATGGATTTTTACATCGCAAACTTTCCAAACATAGAAATCCCACTTAACTCCCTCATGTTCGTACTGGATAAGAACTACTTTCTGTTGGTTTTTGTCAGCTTTGTTCCCACAGTCTGCGCGCACTCATGTGATTCTGAACTCCGATGGAGTGTGTTTTCGCAGACGAGAGAAGCTACCGGGGCTTTCACAGCTCATACAATCTTTTTACCGAGTACCGGGAAATTATTGATTACTCTGGTTCTCAAGGTCATCTCACGCGATGTTCAAAGAACCGGAAAAACAAACCAATAATATATATATATATATCAATAAATAATACTATAATTATGATTATAAAAATACCTATATATATGAACACTATATTGATAAATTAATACAAAATTCGAGTGTAATGATAGTAATATTGATGAGAATAATAAATTGATATTAAAATAATGTGATGGACACTAAAGGGTGTGGCCTCTCATCCAGGCACTGAGGGCTTGGGGGGCGTGGTTATGGAGTTTACACATATAAAGTTTGAACTCCTCTACAACTCCGCGATCATTTCCTTGTTGACACACCACATCGGTGACCCCGACGTGATCATGTCTGATAGCGAGGAAATATGCGATTCCACCTCGGCCACGTCGCCCCATCTCGCACAGTCGGCCCTGCCCATCGAGGCCGTCCAGCTGCCGACCCAGCCGCTTGGTTTCAGCATGCAGAGGTGCCTTTCCACCTGCAGAGGATCTTGTCGGAGGAGACGAGGTACTTTTTGGTCGTCGCGGCGCTGGACCAGCAGACCACCAGGCGGTCCATGGAGCTATTGTGCGACCCCCTGCCATGTGGCAAGTATGCCGCGCTAAGGAACTTGCTTCTGCCGATATGCAGTCTGTCCTCCGCGGAGTGAGCGGACAGGCTACTTTCTCTGTCAGGTTTAGGCGACGGGTTGGCCGCGGACCTTTTGGAAGACATGTTGTCGCAACCGGTATCTGACAATGGCGGATTTCTTTTTCAATATGTCTTCTTGCGGCAACTTCTGGCCCGTGTACGATCGGCCTTTCTGCGTACTGGAGGTCCCTCGCCGTGGTTGAACCCCTTCCAGTAATCCAGCAGCACCTCTGCAAGGCCAGTGTCCAGCGCCCCCTGATGTCCAGACAGAGGGATGCCGCAGCAGTTTCGCAAGACTGCTCAGGCCCCTCGTGAGGGACTAGTTGTGTCCCGGAGTCCCTTCTGGGTATTCGGGGGGGGGGCTGTGTGGCAGGCACTAAAGGGTGTGGCCTCTCACCCAGGGACTGAGGGCTTGGGGGACGTGGCGATGGAGTATATATATATATATATATATATATTGCCGTTCCGGAAAGTTCCAGATTAATTATTCTTTTGGTGTGTTAAGAACAAAGTTTGAACTCCTCCATAACTCCACTGTCATTTCCTCGTCGACACAACACAATATATCCATAATTCAAAAAAATTAAAAGTTCCTTCTTATGATCGATTCATTCCTACATGTGCATAGAGACATATGTAGGCATACAGTATACCTACTTATATACACACACACACACGTACATTATCGATTTATATCCATTAATATAGCTTCAACTCACCACAGCGTCCTTTTCGTTGGTGAAAATACAGCAAGCGACAGAATAGCGCTGGTTATTCTTTTCATGAATCAAATATTGATTTACATCCTTCACCCTAACACTTCGTTGCTAACGATGAGTTTATTTCACAAAGATGGGACACTTGATTCAAGGCTGAAAATGTGGAGTTGGACTTGTTAGCTTGTCGTTTTTGTTCATTGTGAAGCTTCGGAAAGTTAACCAATCATTCACTTTCCCGTTGACCCCTTTGGGAAATTCAGGTTCTCAAATGAGCCGACTGAATGTTTTGGAACAAAGGGTGGAAACTCGAGAACCCGGAGGGAACTCATGCAGAAGCTTGAAGAGAAAGACCACTCTTTGGAATTGAACCGGAGACCTTTGTGCTGTGAGTGGGACGCGCTGATCACTGCACCACTGACAAACCTAGCAACAAACCATCAGAGAGGCTACGACTAAAACATTTCTCTCCTCCAGGCTCAGATAATGTCCTTCAGTGCAAATTCATTACAAGATGAACTCTGTATATCCCCTGTTCAAGGTTCAATTCTAATCAAATTGATTGATTTTAGTAAAAATATGGCCATTGTAGGTTTTTGTTGTTGTTGTATCATAAAACAAGCACACAAAACCAAGGTCGTGCTCTCAACTTAATTTTCCCATCTTGAACGAATGTGATGAATACATGAATGTAGCTAAAATACAAACCACCTCAATAGCGAGTGACGTTTCTAAAACATGATTGTCGATAAGCAAATTTACACACAAATAAGTAAATGGAAATATAAATACATTTACTTATATTTACATATCAATAATATGAATAAAACAACAATTTGATGATAACATTTTTAGGTTGTTCATATCATTTACATCGTTATTGGAACAAATGAGACTCCAATGCAAGCTACTTACAAATAATTAAGCATAGTTCATAAAAAATGTAAATCTAAAGATTTTACAAACATTTTCTTCAAAAAAGAAAAACTGACAGCTGCTGACAGATCCAGGACTGGATGACAAAATGCAATCATTTCAATTTGGTGATTTCTCTCACTGTCACGTGGACTGCGCAAGGTCATAGCAACACCCATCAGGCCCTTCTTCAAACCTTGATGACTTGAGTCAAGATGATATTAAATGAATAAATAATACATACAATCATCTGATCACCTTTCTGGCTCATTTCATTAGAAAAAAAGAGTCACTTAAAAACCTTGTATACAAAATAAAGGGAAAAAGGATAAAAACTAAGAAATAAAACCACTTTTTCGCCAACAGCAGGGTGTATACAACATTGTCCGTGGAGCAAACAATACACAAATCACACAGTGGAAGCACAGTAAAAAGAAGCTATCTCAAAAGTGTTTGTGCAAGATGCTGAAAGGTTGTCTCGGCATGCCGTCTCTCCATTCCTGTTCCTTTGGCATCCACATTTCTGACGTGCACTTTGCTAATAATGCTGTCTTCAATTGTGCTGAATGCTCAGTCTTTGTTGGGTGTACAATGCTCGAGGGCTTCTTGACATGTTCAGGTCGTCCATGCGGAGTCTTTCGCATTGATCGCGGACAAAATTTTGGTTTTCTTCCAGTGCTGGCAACAGTGCTGGATGAATTATGGCACTTCCCATCGAACTTCTCGGGCTTTTCCGGAGGTCGGGTATCGGGGGCAGCAGCTGGAGCAGGGAGGCCCAGACTGCCATTTCACTTGACACTTGGTCCAGCTCTTCTGGCGGAATCCCGAGGTTTCCCAGTCTCTCCAGCATGCCCTGGGCCTTCTCCTCTGAGTTGGACATGTCCAGAAGACATCCTAACCAGATGCCCGAGCCACATCATTTGACTCCTCCCAATGCAGAGGAGCAGCAGCTTTACTCTTAGCCCCTCATGGATGGCCGAACTCCTTCCCCTTCCCCTAAGGGAGAGTCTGGACACCCTGCGGGGGACAACTCATTTTGGTCGCTTGGATCCATGACCCTGTTCTTTCAGTCACTACCCATAGCTCGTGACTATAGGTGAGGGTGGAGACTAAGATCCACTAATAAATGGTCTCAGCTCCTTCTTCACTACGACACCGATGTAGAATAGGCATCACGGCCAACGCTGGTCGACCTCCCCCTCTATCCTACCGCCACTTGTGAACAAGACCCAAAGATAATTGTACACCTCCACTCGGGGCAGGACCTCACCCCCGACACGGAGGGGACACTCCACCGGCAGAGAACCATGGTCTTGTGTTTAGAGATGCTGATCTTCATCCCGGCTGAGGACCCCTCCAGTGAGAACTGAAGATCACTGAAAAACCACATCATCTGCAAAAAACCCCAGAGACCCAATCCTGAGGTGGCGCCGCAAGCGGTTTTCTTTCTTGCAGAGTTGGACTGATGGACGTAGCCGAAGCAAATGCCAAGATACGGTTGCAAATGAGGACTACCGGTTGGAGAAATGATGTCGACTTTCAACAACTCAGTGTCTTTTGTCGATAACGCAAGGTACTTCCTGTTTACCCGCAGTTGCCAGAGTTGATTGAGCCCCTTCCGTGGTGTGGCCTTACCCAGACTGCGCCTCTCTTCCTTCTGACAAGGGGGATTAAAGTCCGAATGGCTCGGATCAATGTCCGGTCAAGACTTCTTCACCTACATGGCAGTGCGAGGGCGGAGTAGAGCTAAATCCTCCAGAGACCAGTCCAGGACGGACAGCGGATAGGTGTGGGGCCTTGCCTCCTTATGTAAAGACCGTTTTAAATAGACAAGCAGATTCCGGACTATGTCGTCCCAAACTCCAAATTACAGCTTTGCACCATCACCGGACCTGATTCAGTTGTGCTGAATGTAGTGATTTACAGCCTGGGCTAGTATAACAGCAATTTCATCTTCGGATTTTATAGACCTTCAGCATTACAAGGGGGAATTCTGATTGTCAGAAACGTAAATAATCACTTCTTTTGGGAGGACAAGCTTCCTGGCGGATAATTGCTGAGAGACGGTTATAGTTTTCGTTCAGTTTGTGTCTGGTCTGACGCAAACTTTAGATCTCGCATTGGGCTGCGGCTCTCACCATAGCCGGTTGCTCACTGATTTGATATGTTAATACCTGATCTATTAGCCTTAGGTGAAGAATCTGTGCTAGTGAGGCTATCCCGTTACATCAGCCGCAATCCCTTGAAGTTCAAACAAAGTAATAAGCAAATTTATTTCCATGCCTGAAGACAATACAGATTTGTTTTTTAAACTGAAACTCTTTGATTTCTTCACATTATATGCATTTCTGGTCCAGGGCAATTTTCAAGTTCATAAATGAGAGCTTTTTCTATCGTTTTTTTTTTTTTTTTTTTTTTTCTTACTCCGCTTTAAAAGGCATGTCCGTTATTTTTAGCTTTAAATGGTTCGCTGAAATTATATCTACATTAGTGGCTATTTGTGACATGGGCGTTACTGTTTTTTTTTTTTTTTAATGCATTTATCTATTTATTATTTATTTATTTATTAATTTAAATCAGGATGGGGGGATATTCATTATTCAAACTCCACATTTAGGATTCTTTAAGAAACATTTCTACTTTCTTGTGATTGAACAAACAGACTCGAAGGAATGGGCCATGCACGCTTAATTTCTTAATTTAGTTTTTTTCTATTTAATTATTTCTTTAATGTCAAATTCAATTTGATTTGATAATTATATGTCTTCTGATTTGTTTTTATTTATTTATTTTTTATTTATTTAGTTTTTTAACCCCTATGCCCTTCCTAATCTTAATCCTCACGTTTTCTCTGGAATAGTTGATGGACACCTTTCCAACTCTGTGTCTTGACGATTGTTTGGTCCTGTTGACCTGGAATTTTTTTTTTTTTTTTTCCCCAAAATCAGGAAAGGGAATATTTATAAACTGAACTCGAAAACAGAAATGTTTCTTAAAGAGTCCTAACTGTCATGTGAAGAAACAGGCATGAGGGAATATGACGTGCACGCCTGATTTTTCGATTTAATTTTGGTGGATTTAATTATTTCTTTCATGTAGAAATCAATTTGATTTAAAAAATGTCTTTCCTTATTTTATTTTTTTTTAAATCAAATCAATTTTTCTGTATGAAACTCCCATGCCAATCCTGACTACTATCCTCATAAATTCTCAGGAATAGTCGATGGACATGATTCCACCTCTGCGTGTTGACTATTGTTTGGTACTGTTGAGCTGGAATTTTTTTAATATTGGAAAGGGGAATTTGTTTGATTTGAACGGAATTCGCTCTCCACATTTAGGACTAAGAATAAATTCTGCTTTCATATGAACAAACAGGCATGAGAGTATGCGCCTCGCACACTTAATTTATTTTAATTAAAATTGCTTTCTTTGTGACAAATTCAATTTAATTTCATTGCATTTCTGATTTCTGCTCATTAATCCCCATGCCCATCCTGACTTTAATACTCACATTTTCTCAGGAATAGTTGAACATGATTCCACCTGTTGATGATTTGGTCTTGTTGAGGTGGAACTTAAAAAATATATATATTTCAATAGTCTAAATACATTAATTATTTATTTATTTATTTATTCTTAAATCAGGAGAGGTAATATTTTTAATTTAAACTCCATATTTTGGACCCTTTAAGAAACATTTCTGCTTTCGTTTGAACAAACAAACAGGCTTGAGGGAATGCGCCGCGCACCCAAATTTACCCCTTTGGCCGAACATAATTAGTTGAAGCCGGGCAGAATTAAAATCACATTCACCTCCGTTGGAAATCCACCGGCCGAGTACATCGACTCTCCTCCTCCTCCTCCTCCGCTTTTCCCTCTCCCTTTGCTCTTCCTCTTCCCACCCTCCCTCAATCCCTCCAGTCCCGGCCACCCACACACAGCCCAGCTCCGCTGAACGCAGACTGGGAGTTGACATTCTGAGAAACCATTAAAAGTGCTCATTATTGGGAGAGAAAAAGGAGGGCAAGAATCAAAAGAAAGAGACACTTATTCACTGCTGGGGTTCCCTGATCTGTTCTGCACTCATTCCCCAGATTCTCTACATTTCTATTCGCATCCTGCTCTCCCCTCGGTCTCTCCTTCTCCTCTTTGTTCTGGGGGTTCAATTAAGCTTCACCCTCCGGCACTTTCGCTCAACTGTCAAGAAAACTTGGCTTTGTCTCCTTTGGAAAAAAAAAAATATAAATAAGAAAAAAAAAAAAAAACGGAATAAACTGTGTCAATTACACTCGGATGTCTTGGCTGATATATTTTCTGTAGTGACAAATCTAAGAAAAAAAAAAAGTTAGATTTATTTATGTTTTTTAAGTCGAAGTCCGCTCCAGACCTGTTGTATTCTCTGAAGGCCTGACTGCACTGTCAAGGCTTTATCTGCGGTCAGCATTATAGAATCATACATTTGTTCTTCCAATGTACCTGAAAATGTGCTGTTTGACACAGGTACAGCTCAAAAGCATCTGCTGGTTGAATGTGCAGTGCAATCGTCAGCTCGATAGAAAACTATTTTTTGTGTGTTGAAGAGCCTTGTTTTTTCACAATATGTGAGGTTTTGTGAAATATTGAGCAGGTGGGTTTTGACTGGCACGACGAGCAAAAACGAAGCTGAACAAGTCGTGAGTGCAAAACAAGGTTCAGGTTTGCAGAATTTTAAATTGGAAACATTTCCATTATTTTGCTATTTTTAACATTTTTTTTTTATTTCCAATTTTGAAAACATTTCTTTTTAATTTATTTATTTCTTCAAATCTAATTTTGATAAATTATACACACAGACACCCTTATTTTTCATTTGTTCATTTCTTTTTCTTTTTCTTCCTGACGTTCATTCAGGATAAAAACAATGAGTCGATGGTTGTTTGTTCCTGCAGAGCTGGAACTCTTAAAATATCCAGGATAAACTGACATTGACAACAACGGCTTATCAATTCAGAGCTGTATTTTACACTCTTTTTGCAGCAATAAAAAACGTTGACAGCACAGACTGGATTCCAACCAAATGAATGTCAAAACTATCAGATTTTTTTATCTAGGTTTTTTCTGTTTTAATAGGAACTCATACACTGATTTGTTTTGAAGTGACAGATAATGGAAGGCAATATTCTGTTCAGGGATGTTATGCTTCCAAATAAAAAAAAAAAAAAAGTTCCTGGTCTTCCAGAGAGAACTGTTTTCTTTCCGGAGAGCAATTTTGTCTTTCATTACTGTATGCATTTGTTTTGGTTACCTGTTGTTGACAGTTTTTTTGTTTGTTTGTTTTTTTTACAATTAAGTGTTTGCTTGAGTTCTCAAGAGAGTTCTGGGTTTTCCAAAAATGTTACCAATTAATTTTTATCATGAGTCTAATATATAAACACACACACAAATAAAAACATAAGCTAAAGAAACTAACACGTTTCAAGGGCATTTTCAGAAAAAAAAAAAAAAGTGGAAAATGGCGACAAGATTTACAAATAATGTTTTATCTATTTATTTATTGTTCCATTAGTGTACGTGTACACCATGCAAAAATCATACACAAAAAAAAAAAAAAAGAAAAAAAAAAAAAAGTGGTGGTTGATATTTTTAATATTTTAACGGTTTTTAACGGTAAACCAGCAAGCATCATGCATGCTCAACCGATGCACCATCCGCGAGCAAAGATGGTGAGCAGCCATACAAAACACGGGTCTACTCAAGCCCATCTGGCAAACTAAAATAGACGAACAGAAAAGGAAAAAATAAATAAACAGTAATTCCCATTTGCTAGGAACCTTCACGATTAAAGATATGAGAGCTTTAGAAAGGTGAAGGCTGTAAAGAAATTATTTTATTTATTTATTTATTTATTTTACAATCAGGCCACACAAATCCCGACCTGACGAACAGGGTGGTGTGCCCTGATGGGCGTAAATGCAACAAGGTACGAGTGTCGCCAGCGCTTGGTCCCATTTAGCTAAGATAATACTTTATTGATCCTCATAGGAGAAATTCCTTTGTCGCAGCAGCGCAACAATAAATATAAAAAAGTCAAAATATAAATAAGCACTAAATGATTAAAAGCAAGATGAACAAATAAGACAAAAAAGTAAAAAATAAATAAATAATATATATATATATATATATATATATATATAAATAAATAAATAATCTTTTTTTTTAGACTATATTGATCCCCATAGGTGATTTATTTGTCGCCACAAACAATGGGGCAACACAGTTGTCAAAAAAAAAAAAAGTTTTGTTGATTTATTTATTCATTTTTTCCCCGTTATTTTTTTTAATTTTTAACTTTAGCTTTGCTAATACGACAGAAAATATTGACCATGTAATTTGTTATGTTACATTGGTGATGTTATAGAAGTCTTTAACTTCATCTCTCTCATATATTTCGTTAAGGAAATGTGCCAAATGTGACTACTGAACCACCCACAACCTTCCTGATCAAGGCGGGAAACCCAGAGCAAATTATACACTCTATTTCGATTTCCATTTGCATTTGTTTGGAGCCTCATTATAGAATGCAAAATGGGCTACACCTCCTCTCTTTGCTCAGGGCTGGTGGTTCCTCTGAGAACTGGAGGGCCGTTACACAGATTTGACCGGCTTACCATGAAGTATCCAGCCTTTTGTGGAAATGCAAGGCAGTCTGTTTGCTCTCCTGTTAGGTCTGCCCCGGCACTGACCCCTGGAAGGTAAGGGTTTAACTCAAAACTGCAAATTGAGTTTATTTTTATTTTATTTTTTTCCCCATTTCGCAAAATAAGAATAAAATTTGCCTTTATCTTTTTTTTTTTTTTCCTCTTCTTCAAGTCAAGACCAAAAGACCCACCACAGCTGTCATTGGACGAGAGACAGGGTTCCCCTTTGGTTTACTGATAGGCATACAACTACCCCGCTGCTTCATTTACATCGTATAGACATTCACTCCTTCACTCGCTTTCCATCGACAACCATTCACCCATCATCTGGTCAATTTAAAGTCCTCAGTTGACCCACTGCATGTTTTTGGACTATTGCAGGACACCCAAAATCCCCATTTGGCAATTGAACCAGGGACCTTCTTGGTGTGAGGAGGAAGCGCTATCCCCCTATTTTTCACAATTTAGTGTAATTCATCTTCGATTGGAAGTCGAACCATTTTACAGTGTCATCTATTCATCCGTTCACTTCCACATTCATGCGCTGAGGGTTCGAGGAACGGTAGAACGGGGGCGGGGGGGGAGTACAACACACCGAACGCGGTCTTATGGTCGATCACAAAATTAACCACCGCGGACATGGGGAACGAAAAAAAAAACAAGTGAACCCCAAACCACAGAATACACTCGGAGGTAGTGTAGGTATATTGCATGTCATTAAAAAAAGTTAAAAAAAATTAAAATAGCTGATAGCCCATCATCCTTCCCCATTGTGACATTTGGCCCTTGACGGATAAACAGTACAGCTGGTCTGAGATCTTCATCGGAAACACCATTCAATCACCACCCGTGAGCATTTGGAAGTATGTTTTAGGTCAGCTATCAGCAAGAATATGAATATGAATATTCCATTCAGTGCAAAACATCCTCGGAGTAAGGTACTGCCCATAAATGTACAGATTTGTATTTTTTTTCTTGTTTTGAAGGGTGTATGTATTTTGAATATAAAAGGATGCTTGTTGTATTTATATATTTTTATGTTCTGCCTATTTATTCATAGATCATTTTGACTTGGTTAAAATTCGCTGGAGTAAAAAAAATTGCTGGAAATGCTGCGGTAGAGGCTGTCATGTAAGCTTCATGCCTGCTCATCAGGAGTAATAAGGTATTCTGTGTTTTCCCAACAGGCACCTTGTCCAGGGAAACCAAAATCTTTAGGGGCTTCAATTTCTTTAAAAATAAAAATCAGAAATAAATGATTTGCAGTTTCCAGAAACCTAATTTGGACTGTTTAAACTCAAACCTTACAGCAAATTCAATTATTTTTGCAGGACTGCAGAAAGTATTACATATCAATATGTATAATATCTATCTATCTATAGAGAGAGAGAGAGAGAGAGAGAGAGTCATAATTGCTCTGCGTAAAGAAGGGATATTTAAAACTTGAAGGGCTCAGTAAAGTGACTGCATAATCCTGAAACACATAACCTTCCACTTGAAATATTTTCTGTGGACTTTCCAGTTTGGTTGTCCATCACATTTGTTAAGATTAGATTAGATTCCATCAGAAAATACTAATTCTATTAAATTCTGGTCTCTGACACAGGGAGGACACGCTGCAGGAAAATGGGATACACGGGGCTGCCTTACAAAATGAGCTGATTGGGCTGAAATTCACGTTAAGGAAAACAAATTCTGTTGTTGCTTTACCAGAATCATCTTGTACATCATTTGTAAAAACTTGAACGAGGCAACAAGGTCAACTCCATAAATGCCAAATGGAGGGGAGTTGATATATATGGTCTTCCTTTCCTCTCGGCTTCTCCCTTCAGGGATGGCCACAGCGAACCATCTGCCTCCATTTACCCCCATTCTCTCCATCCTCTTTACTCACTCCAGCTTACTTCATGTCCTCCCTCACTCCATCCATAAATCTCCTCCATGGTCTTCCTCTGAGCCTCCTGCCAGGCTATTCCAACATCAGCATCATTCTACCGATAGATTCACTATCCCTCCTGTGTACGTGTCCAGACCGTCTCAGTCTGACTTTAACTCAAAAACATCTAACATGTGCTGCTCCTCTGATGGACCCATACCAGATCCTATTCATTCTTGTCACTCCCAAAGAAAGCCCCGACATTTCTATGTCTGCTTCCCCCAGCTCTGCCTCCTCAAAACGCATGAATTCCATCCTGCTGCTGCAAACCATTATCCCCTCTCCTTTCCAGAGCACACCTCTGCCTCTGGAGATTTTCCACCATCTGCTCCCTGCTCTCACTGCAGATTACAATATCGTCTGCAAACATCATAGTCCATACGGATACCTGTCTAACCTCATCTGTCGGCGTGTCCACTCCCACAGTGAGAAAGAAGTTGCTCAGAGCTGATCCGTGACGTATACCCGCCTCCATCTTGAACTCCTTAGCCACGCCTATGACACATTTCACTGTTTCACAACTCTCACAGATGTCCTACGCCAGGAGAGCATACTTTTCTGCTACTCACGACTTCCTCCTACGGTACCATAGTTCCACTCTTGTATGCTTTTTCAAGACATAGAAAGTCACAATGCAGCTGCCAGTGACCTTCTCTGCAGTTCTGAATCAACATTATCAAAGCAAATGAAGCATTTGTAGTACTCTATCTTGATGCAAAACCATAGTGTTGCTCAAAAATGCTTACTAGTCTCTCCCACAGCTTCATTGTAGTGCTCATCAACTTTATTCCTCGAATGTTATTGCATTTCTGCACCGCTCCCTTATTTTCAAAAATGGGTACCGGCACACTGTTTTTTTCATTCCTCAGGCATCCTCTTAATCTAAAACCCTGTTGAAAGATGTAGTCAAAAACTCTTCTGCCATCTCTCCTAGACACTTGTGGACCTCCAAAGGTATATCATCAGGACAAACTGCTTCTCCCCTCTTCAATGCCCTCCTCACTTCACCTTTATTTATCTCTGCTACTTTGTGGTCCGCAAAAGTCACCTCTCCAAGTCTTCACATGCTGTCATTTTCCTCATTTATCAGCCCTTCAAAGCACTCTTTCCATCATCCAATCACACTTCCGTCCCCTGCCGATACATTTCCCTCTCTATCCTTATTCACCACAAACGGACCGTCTCAGTTCCACCAACCTGTGTAAATCACACTTCCCCTCCTTACTGTGCAAGGTAGCATAAAAGGTCATAGCACACCCTTTGTTTGACCGTTATCAAATCGACATTAACCTCACACCACCTCCATCGCCATCCATCTCATCCTTGAAGGCAAAACCCCTTTTTTTCTTTCCATACTTTCCATCCCGCCTACCTGTCTCCCTGATCACAGTAGCCGCAGTTGTCGAGTCCATCCTACACACCGCCACCCTATGCCGTCTGGCCACACTGTCACTTACCACTTCTTCACGGTCGTGTTATCTTCAGTGTGAGCAGCAAACAGGTGGAGGTATGCCCCGGAAAGGAAGGAAGGTTTGCCACAGCAAGGCAGGATGTGAGTGTGCATGTGTGAAAGTCATATGAATTAGACAAACTATCATAACCCTGGGTTTTAAATATATTCAATTACATCCAACTTAAACTACTTAATATCAAACCATGAACACCCAAATAGCACCTTGACAGCACCCACCATCAGTTCAATTCATTGGCACATGACAGCCCCCTACCCCAAACATCCAGAAAGGTACAAAATTGCAACACCCCCCCAAGCACGTTGTAAAACATCATCCGATCATAGTGACCGTGCCTACCTGCTATGGTGGATGATAAAGGGAGGGCCAGGCGGGGTCGGCCGATGCAGTTCCAAGGTCCGAAGCCGAAGCATGGTTTGAGGGGGGTTGCATGCATGACACGGAAGCTTGGCCGCCTCCACTTTTTCAGCTGGGACCACAAAGTGAGGCTTGAGTAAATCTAACATAACCCATCCCTCCTTCCCCCACAAAAGTCCAAAACAAAGTCCTTGGGTACTGCCTCCAGGGCTGGGAAGGGCTCCAGCAGTGATTGGTGAGTGTTGGGCTAGACACAAACATAGCTCGCAGACAGGAGATCCTTATGGAAGTAAGTCCAAAGGTGGCCAACAATGGCAGAACAATTCAGGAAAACAGGACCGTTGCCTGGAGGTGGTTGAGGAATCTGGATGGCTCTCCCTGGGAACCCAAGGTCAGCCAGAGAGAAAGTCAGATTGTCTTTAGGACCAAAGAGCAGGCCCAACAAAACCCAGGTCCTGCCAGTGAGAGCCGCCAGGAGTGCAGCATGGTGCGCTCCTGGTGTTCATGGTGCGCTGGAAACGTACACACAACCCACTGGCCCCTGAAGTTGTTTGCTGTAGTGCGATGACATTGCAATATGTTGTCATCTGAGATTCATATCACCAGGAGATTAAGCAGGGTCGGACCTGCTGCTATATCCAAACACTTGTGAACAAAGCACAGAACTACCACACATCAAACCATGAACTCCTGAACAGCAACTTGACCCCGCCCACCAATCAGTCCAATTCAAGTCAGGTATGTGAGACAAACCCTGGAAAAAAAAAACAAAACAAAACAAACAAACAAAAAAAAACAAACAGTCCAGATTAATGGAGATTCTGGAAAGGAAGTGAAGAAACATGAGAAAACAGATTGGGACAGGTGGAGAAAAGTCCTGGGTGTTATTTGCTGATAAAAGAGCGATGTTACATGGTTTTACAGACACTGGCATTGAGCAAAAGACGGGAAGAAGAGTTGGAGGAAGTAGGTCCCGGGTTGGATTCCGCAACATGTGCGGAATTCTCCTGCTTTCCCCACGTCTACATGCATATCCTTCGGGTTCTCCGGTTTCATCTCACTGTCCAAAAACCTTCAGTAGGTCAAGTGGAGACCAATTCAAGACATACAACCATTCACTCTCTCATTCATTTGTCATACAGAGACATACAACTACTCACCCTTTACTTGAAGAAGTAATATAGAACAGAATAAATTATAATAAGAAGTACCAGAGGCCGAGTCGGGTGCTTGTTTCTGACTGTTACATCTGGACATATCGGGGCCTCGAGGGAGAAAACAAACAACCCTTCTGTCCAACCAAACTCAATAAGGCACGTGTAAAAATGCCATTAAAAGTTTTAACTCGGTTCTAAGCACTTTTTACGTCAGGAAAAAAAAAAAAAAAAAAAAAGGGGAAACTGTTCCTGAGATTATCAGCGGCCTCAGAAATAGCTAAACTGCATCTTGCCAGAACTTCCAGGAGCAGGGGGTTGACTGACTTCAGTGCCTCTAATAGGGCAGGGTAATGAACAAACTCCCCAGAAATAAAACGGTGACGGGCAAATTTAAAACCTCACAATTAATTGATTATGCCGGTGGAGAGGGGACTGTATCAATGCTGTGTGATCTTGTTTTCCTTTTTCGCTCAGCCAGTAGGAGCAGGTGTTGGAGGCAATTCAGTGCTGATTAAAACCAACTACTTGCTACCACCATTGGGCTTTGTTGAACCCAAGTCTGCCGCTTCAGAATAGATAGGGATTGATCCTAAACTGTTTTCAAAAAAAGTTAAAAAATGTTTGAAGATAATAAAGTTCGGATGAGGATGATCAATAATTCATGTTTTTTTTTGTTTTGTTTTTTTAACAGTCAAACTCATGCATGGTTATTGATTTATCCATTATTTATATTGCTTGCTTTTCTGCACTCAGAGAGAAGTCGCAAACCCGTTGACTCCCTCATTCACACGTCTGGGCAATTTAGGGTCTTCAAATTTACTTGCATGTTTGTGGAAATTGGAGAAAAGCAAAAAAAAAAAAATTCTTTTTTTTTCAGCTCTCTATACAAATCACTTGAGCTCGAACATAATGTTCCAATCCTCCACTTCACAAGACATCGTCGGCTCCCTCCCGCCGCCATATTTACGAGTTGAATTCAGCTGGGCTTAAAATTTTTCAAATCAGTTTTGTTTTACTCAGACTGGCTTTATACTGTGGGTACTCTGATGCTCCCGCAGCTCCGGTGGGGGTTCGAAGACAGGTACATTTAGCTTGAACTGACGACGAGTGTTTCGGGATCGTAGCACTTTTCATTCTGTAAATGGCCTTTAGATTAGAATTCAAGATGTATATGAAAAACATTTTGAAATTGAAAAATTCATTAAATATAATGATACCATCGTGATTTTGATACTTTATTTTGTTTTTTGGTTGGATGGGGGGTCCCATAACCTGTCTAAAAGCCCTCCGCTAAAAGCCTTTACAGCACTTGTGTATGCATGCAGGTACGTATGTATGTGTTTATTAATTTATTTTTCTTTGTTGATATTGTGCATGTATTCATAAGTGTATACATGTATTTATTTAGTTAGATAGTTTGTTAATTATTTTAGATATTTATATGTGGAGTCATGTTTTATTATTATTATCACTATTTTTTGGGGGGGGTATTTCTTGGTATTTTCTCAGTTTGTACGCATCCATACATATATGAATTAGTGTATGAAGGTGTGAATTAATTTATTTGCATTCATATATTTCATGCACGCATCAATGCACTTATTTATCTATGTGGTTACTCAATTATTTAATAGAATATTGATTTATGCATACATCTTTTATTATTATCATTTGTATTATGGTTTTTAGTATTTTTGTTGTTGCTATCATCGTTATTGATATTTTATTGTTTTTTTGTTCGTATGTATGCATATGTGTATCTATATAATCATGTATTTAATTGATCTAGACAAAGAGAAAGCAGTGATCCATGTATATGTGTAGCAACATAAATATTATGGTGGTATAATGTCCCGTCTCAAAATGTGTCAATCAAGTAATGGAAGGAATATAAAGTCTTTACTCAAAGATCATCCGTTAAAACATCGTATTTTCTATTTGTCAAGCAACAGTTCCACATCTAATACAGATATTATTGTGACCGTAGCCGTTAAAACGCATTTCCAATAAAATATTGCATACTCTCTTAACAAAACCTGCCACAGTGGCAGAATATATTATTCCAAATCAAAACCAAAATGTTGTACATTTATTATTTTATTATATTCCAGAAAATGTTGTACATTTATTATTTTATTATATTCCAGAGGCTTTTTTTTTTTTTTTTTTTGGTTTTTATTGCCTTTGTGTCCAGAGTTTATAAATCCTTTTCAGTGCCAGTTAAAGGCCAAAATGTGCATTTATTGAAAGTTAGATTGGGGTCGTTTCACCCACCTGTGCCGTCCGGAACCTGACACAATCCAGCTTTACGTGACTCGCTTCTGAAGAAGACACAGAGCCGGCAAAAGTCTTTTTCAAAGGAGGTCTTTAAAAGGAGGATTTATGGAGAGTTAATCCTGAAACATTTATTAATTAGGAAAAAAAAAAAAGGTTTTAACTGCAAAGATTCACACACAAAGTGCTTTTTTTTTTTTTTTCTGAGGGCAACACAGATGAAAAAAATAAATAAATACAAAGGAACAAACAAACCCACGAGCCGGGAACTTGGATTTGGGTCTATGACCTCAATAGCTGCTTCGACGAGCGAGAGAAAACAAAGGGATGTGGCCTTTAAGGCCTCCAGGAGCTGTGAAAATGGTTAAAAAAAAAAAGAGAAATAAATAAATAAATCATATTGTCAAGTCTGAAATATAGTTCGTATGCTGGATGATTGTGCTCTTGTTCCTGATTTCAAGTTGCCCGGGGCACCGAGGCTCTCAAAGGGTCGTCTGGGTGTTGTTGTCATGGTTTTCTGGCCATGATGACATGATTTCTTTTCGAAGGCAACAAAAAGACAAAACAACCATCGACTCGAACACCGAGGTCAACCTCGAACGGCCAATTTTACATATCCATTAAAAACACGCCACTACTGCTACTGAAAATAGTAGTAAAATTAATAATGCTGATACTAATAACAATAATTTCTACAAGTGTCCATTTGATTGACAGATGATAGGTCCTGGTTTGTAGATTCCCATCCTAATGCAACGTGTAAAGTTTAAATGAATAAATACATAAAGTGAAATAAAGTAAAATGTAATAATATCAATCAGACTCACAGTTTCTTTATTGATCCCTGAGGGGGAAGTTAATTTTTGTTGAAGCCGCAGCTCCCACTCAAAGGGTAACAGATCAAAAAAAATATACAAGCATAAATATTAACAAAAACATACAAGAAAATCAATAATATATATATATATATATATATATATATATATATATATATATATATATATATATATATATATATATATATATATATATATATATATATATAAGCTGTGATGCTAACCACTGCGCCACCGTGCGTGTTTTAATATTATTATTATTATTATTATTTAGATATAAATTATCAATTACTACCACGCTACTACTACTACTACTACTACTACTAATAATAATAATAATAATAATAATAATTATAAATGTGGGCATTAACTAATTATTGGACTCAATAACTAATTATACACATAAATAAATAAATAAATAAATACATTGCATTAATATATGCAAATATATATATGCAAACACAATACAAATATATGCAAATATATATATATATATATACATGCACACATACATGCATAAATACAGAAAAATACAAAGATGACAACAACAAATCGATAAAACTTTTAATAAGATAAATACATCAACTGGCATTTTTTTCTTTCTTTTTCACTGATAACAAAAACCACCATCTATCTATCTATCTATCTATCTATCTATCTATCTATCTATCTATCTATCTATCTATCTATCTATCTATCTATCTATCTATCTATCTATCTATAAATAAACCAATATGCATGTTATATATGATGAACAAAACATAGCATTGTGATTTTTTTACAAACAAACTAGATGTGACTGAATTATTCAAAAAATTTCCCACAAAGCCCCTGAGTTACCCGGTCTCCACCTCGGGTAGCTCTGAACCATAATCCAATAATTACAGAAACGTCACGCAATCGAGAGGAAACTGCAGCGGCGGTAAACTTTCGGCTGGAGTTTCGCCCCGGTTCGAAACCGAGCGGAAGACAGGAAAAAGAAAAAAGAAATAGAAAAAGAAAGAGAAAAAGGACAAAATGACAAAGACTCAATGACTCAGATGGGATTTAAAGAGAAGAGAAGAAGAGAAGGAGAATGAACCCGAAACCTCTCCTTGCTTTCAGTCATTATTCTCTCTCTCTTTATTCCTCTGGCTGTTTCTCCCCTCTTTTTCAATTTTCTTCTCTTTCACGGCCCCCCCCCCCGCCGGGGGGCC
>CAAKHD010011521.1:0-16278 GCA_901007705.1 Fistularia tabacaria | reverse complement strand
TAAGCGCCCATATTAAAAAACCCCCCCCCGGGGGCGTCTCTCTTTTTTTGGTGGGGGTTTTGGGCGCGCCCTCTTTTTTTTTTTTTGGGGGGGGGGGGGGGGGGGGGGGGCAGAGTTTGTCTGCCAGACCCATACAGCTATATCACGCAGGTCTGTCTTGATTATGGGTTTCATGCAGTTTACATAGAGAGTCTTATTTTTGATGTTCTGAAGTGAAGTTGACTCTGTTGTTATTGTTCAGGAGAGGTCCATTGGATTCTTTAAATCCTGGGCTCAGGTGAAGATCAGGGGAAAGCATCGAAGGGGTCGGGCTGAGCCCTTCTCTAAGTATGCAGTAGTTTGTACTCTTTGTATGGTGAGGGAGATCAAAACCCCTCACAGAGAGTCCACCGCCTAGGCGTCAGTGAGTGCTGGCCCCTGCTGCATCCACTAACTGCTGTAGTTTTTGTGATGCACAGCATTCCCATCAATCCCGGTGCGGAGCTGCAGCTCACATCCAGCCTGGCAATGGAAACTAATGGCCCCATTAGTAAAATCTAGATTACTCACCGGTATCCAGCCTTGGGTCATGAAAGCATATGAAAATACAGCTGTCCATCTCCCTCAAAATTAACCTGGAGGGTCCTGCAAGGTTCCTCTGAACAAACTGTACTCTAAATGTGGCTGTCCTGCTGGCCAAGTGGATCAAGCCCAGACCCCCCCATCTATAGGTAAAAACAAAACTGACTTTGGTTCCCAATACAAGCCATTCCAAGTGAAGCTGACCATTATGCTCTGTATTTGGGCTAAAACAAAAAGGCTAGCCGATGCCACATGCCAAACCAACACCCTACCTCTATGTGACATTTGATCGTGTAACCATGTCCACCTTGCCAATTTTTAGCTATCTTCTGTGCAAGGCCACCCCAATTCTTCCCAATTCCCCACAGCATTATCGTGCTCCCGAAACAGACCAAGGTATTTCAAGGTATTTCCTGGTAAAAAGAAGCAATGAATACCAGGGCATATTTTCTGAATGTTTGGTATGGGTGAATAAAGGGTGAATAAAGCACACCAGACATTACACAATCCCGTCAAACACTTCTATGCAGCCCGAAAGGACCACACAGGCTGCTATTAACTTTAAAAACATTCTTAATACTGCTGTATAGAAGAAGAAAACTAACATGTATTAATTTAATACAGCCCAAAATTATTATCAATATTTTTATTATGAATTTTAATTACCCTACTTCACCATCAACCACAACAAAACAGGGTTCTTCAACTAATCCCCAAACTGTATGATTTATCTGTCAGATCCATAATAGCAGATCATATTTTTAAGCAGAAGGATTAAACACGTCTTAAACAATTCACAAAAGTGTAGATAATTGCACCTGCTGGTCCTCAGTAGGAAGAGCACAATGGAGCTCGTTTCAAACACATCAGGGTCACATTTACAAAAGAGGATTGAGTATATGTTCAGATCCCTCCCATGGCACTTCAGACTGAAGAAGCTTAAGGGCTGGCTGACCTCATGGGGATCAAACATGCTAGTCCACGCCACAGTCTGGCTGTCGGCATGTTGCAGCTATTACCCCCTGCACACATAAGGTCATAGAATAAACCAAACAATAATACTTCTCTGGCACCTTTTTCTGTAAGGAAAATACAAAAGAGGTTAGTGTATTCTGTTCTTCCTATAACTATCTTCCTAATTTTTTTTTTTAACACACACTGCTGTCTTCACAAATAAAAAAGGAGTACTTCTCTGGTTTGCCATTCTACTGAAAGTGCAGCTAAGGAGCTGGAGATAAGGCAGGCTTTGTGGAGTCAGTGCAAAGTCCCAATAAAGGTTGTCTCACCAGTGTCACAGCACTGTGCTGACTTAATTTTCGGTCACACGTTTGAATAGTTGCACTTAAGCTGTAGCTCTATTCTTATTGATTCACCATTTCTGTATGTTCAATGTTGTTTTGTCTTTTTTTTGTTAGCATTCAGTTTCAATGTTGAAATGAAGTTATATTTGCACCCTAGTTTGCACTTTTTTTATGGTGATCACCGTCACCTGTCCATTTTTGTCAGCCGTGCTTGTCAGCTCCCCCCCCGCCCTTGTGTTGCTCACCTGCCTCTTATTGAATCATCAGTTCCAGCTCTTTCACGTTGTCTGACCTATTTCTCTGGTGTTCTGCGGGTTTAGATATTGTGATGCCTTATGTTTCCTTCAAAATAAAATAATGATATTAATAATAATGACAATAATTAAAAAAAAAAAAAGATTTACAGTTGCATATTTTAAACAAACTGACCTTCTTCAAGTACCCTCCTGCTGCGGACTGCTGCATTTAAGTACTCATTCCACCTCTTACCCATACAATCAGGTCAAAATGTTAAACACAAAATTAAGGCCTTTCTAGATGGGAAGCAATTTACGCACCTCGTAAATTATCTTCAGTGGAGCGCAAGCAATCACTTGACTGAGAGGCACGAGTGATATGATTATGTGAGATGCCCCCTGTCACATCACTTCATTTTCCACACTAGTCTGGTCTATCATATATTATATAACATCGAACTTACTGGCTAATTCTGTGGACATTATTTCCAAATTCTCATGTAACCCTTTTCATTTTCAAGTAATGCCTTGCCAATTTTCAGGTGAATCCCTGGACTATTTCAAGCAGCATCTGGTAAGGTTAAATTTTAATCATTTTTAATTCAAATATGTATAGAGTCTTGGGATTTTGCTGGGAAAAAATGATTGGCAAATGAATACATCTTAAGAAGACAATCTCAACAACTCTTTATTGATTGATTTAACCCATTTCTTGGGCTAAATCCTTGATACTGGTTCTAAAATTCTTTAACTATGAATGATATCTTGAAACTTTAAAAGTAAAGAGTTGGGGGAGACGGGAGTTTAGTTGGCGACTTACGCAGCGATTACTTGTGATTATATGATGGGTTTTGCATAAATCGCCACTTTGTGACCAACAAGTAGAACTGATGCCATGTAAGGTCTGGCATGGTTGCCCTTTGAGGCAGACAGAGAGCAGAAAAAGAGGCTTGTGTATTTGCATTCTACAGCCGAGCAGATGGAGTGTCTGTCATCCATATGTATGAGGCAGGCGGGTGCCAGCCTATCACTCTGACACTTGCTATGGAATGGTGACCTTGGACTCAATGGAAGAGACTGGGACCAGTCTGAGCAATGGTGTTTAGGCTTTATCCCATGGCCTGGAAAAGTGTCTGTGCCCTATGATTCCAGTTTTCCAGGATGTGATTGAGAGACTATGGAGGAATGCGGGGCTCCTCTCCAACACCTGCCTGGTCACACACAATTCATGTTAGTAAATGATGGATAGAGGGGGAGGAGACATGAGAAAATGTCACAAAGACTCCTCTATATCTGCAGCAGATGCCTTGGAAAGGAACACGGCTTTCAGGGAGGGACAGGGATAAGAAAAAAAAATCTAAAATAACCAAGACTGTTCTCAAAGAGATGCCATGACAGACATGACAAGTGTTTGACTTTTTCCCTGCTTTTGGAGATTTAAAGATTTTGATTTTGGATGCTTTTGGAGATTAAAAAAATGTTTTACATTGGTATATGATTGTGACATGTTCAATAGATATAGAGAAATAAGCATCATATTTGCAATATCTTGACTTTGCTTGTGAAAAGCAGACACCCAAATGCAATTAAAGCTACAATTAACCTTTACTTTGAAAAATGCTGCTGAATTGGCCCCAATCCATTATTTCAAATGAACTTTTCACAGCACAATCCTTGTTCCCTGTTTTTCGTCTAACGTGACAAATTTCTTTTACAATGATGGAAATTTAATTTCCAATCTTCAAATGCACCTCCTGTCCCAGAAAATCAAATTGAGGTGACCTTTCCATACAAAAGATAGAGGCATATATCCATGCCATTTGGTAAAGACACAACAGAAAAAATGACACTCAATGGAAAAAGTCGGTATATCTTCATGTAATGTGTTGGTGACATTAATCCAGTCCATCAAAGAGGAGGGACAAAATTGAGTATCAAGGAAAACTATGTAGAGCAAGACATTATGTTTCAGTTGTAATATCAGTCGCAATAGGTTTTGGCAGTAAAAACTTGAGAGTAAAATGATTTCTCAATATAGGCAACCTCCTCTGCAGTTTGTCAGAGAAAGGAAGCAGCGATTCTGAAGCCAAATATAATGAAAATGGAAACACTTCCCTTTGCAAAAAGAACAATCAATCAGAAATTAGGTCACTTTGAGGTGGCTCGGAAACTTTTGTAACTTTGTCAAACTGCACAGTCGTAAGTAGTCCAAAAAAGTTAGCATACAGTGAATGCCAGACAGAGGCAGAAGTTACACTTCAGTCTTTCCGGTCTTCACTTGAAGTCATTGTGCATTGGCAAGGTAAATATTCTTCTCCATGAGCCGAGTTGCCATGCAACGGCATATATTGGCTGAAAGTGATTTACATATTTCGAGTTTAGCTGGTATTTACATAGAGCAGATGTAACATTTTGACCACTGGTTTAAAACTATCTAGCCGAAAAGTAGCTCTAACATGAGGTGAAACTGAAATGTAATCAAAATGAATACATTCCACAAACCGTTCATCGGAGAGAGATTAGCATTCAGAGATAAGGATTAAGAAACATAGACCAATAGCTGATAGCCTCTCTCTTTAGATCATGCAAGCTGTACTGAAAACACATCTTCTGAATTTAACTTTTATTCATATACGGCATCATTTTTCTTGACTGAACCATATTTGTCTTTATTCTTCTTGCAAACTAACCGGAAGACACATTAGTCACTGTAACCAAATCATTTCCATATTGAAGGAGAAAGTGTTGCAGGAAAGACTGCATGTGTGAATATATTGTCCGAAAGGGGGAATGGGGGTGGCATGGTGCCATTGTGATGTAGATCAAAACAAGTGAGCAGGACAAATTGTGTGTAGAGGGAGAAAGAGAGAATGTGTCACCTTGAAAAAAAACATGTTGCTGAGACAAGCACAACTTACCCTTCTTGTTCCTGATACGAACATCAATTTGTGGTTGTTGTGTTTTCAAAAAGCAGAGAAAAGAAAAGGCTGTAACGGCCTGGAAGGGGTACCTGCTGGAACATACATGAACTGATAAGATACTTCAGGTACTTTTTTCCCAACCAAACAATGCCGTTGGTATTGGAATACCAGATAGTAATAAATAGCCCGATCATAATGCACTGCAAACCTGATATGTGGTTAAAATCATCCTAACATTAACCCAGAGGTGCTACATTTGCTCTCTGGTTTCAAGTCTCTGTTCTTTCTTATTTCGCCTGTGTGTGGACACAGCAGTAATCCCTCCGGTGGAATCCAGACAGAGCGATGGATCCTCTTAATTATGTGACTGGAGCAAAATTCAAGCATCCACTCCTGCAAATGAACTATCTAATTAACCGGGGGGAAAAATCAAGATGACGGTATGTCAGTGTGAAAATTAGCATCATGAGCGCAGCCCAACTCAAACCTCTTCCTTCATCTTGTCTGAGGTTGCCTGCTCTGGTTTTTAATCTGAGGAAAATCAAGAAAAGCCCAAACTCAAAGATTGGTGTCAAGTAAGTTTTCCCATACTCATCTCATTTGCAGAAGTCCCATCTCTTCCTAATAACATTTAAAACTTGAAAACAGCATGTCCTTTCACAGTGAAAGTCTCTCAATCCACAACAAAAGATAACCTTTTTGTAGTGAGAAATCAGAGAACTTGGCTTGTGAGCTGCTCCTCCCAGTGATGCCAGATGGTAAAGTAAAATAATGAAAAGCAGATGGAAACCAGGAAAGAAAGGGATGGAAGAATCTTCCCCATGGAAGAACAACAAGCTTCATAGTTGATCAACATTTTGCAAAAAGATTAATTATGTGCTGTTTTATAAAGTTTTCCAAAAGTGATCAGTGGTAGAAGGAGTAATCCTGACCTCTGAGAGAGTTTGCTGAAAACCCTGAAATATTAATTATTCAAGGCTGTTTATACAGGTTTAAGCCACTCATGTTTAATATAAAATTAGAAAGCTTAAAGTGCAAACTTCATGTTTGCAGCCATTCTTCAGGTTGTCAGTCACATCATCGTGACGCAGATGTCCTGTACAGAATGTGATAACAGTATACTCCAAGGACATCATAGATACCGAACCTCTTATTTGTACACAGTAAGGCAGCCGGTATAACGCTGCAGAGGGAAAGCTCAATGATAATCAATACTATCACTGGCAGCTCCTCCTCACCAAGGGTAAGGACAGACCGCGTGCTGTTTACTGCCCTACTTTCTTGCTACAATACCAGTTTGCTCTATAAAAGGAACGGCTGTTTGGTGATCTTAGAAGCCTCTTTTCTTTGCTAGCAGTTTGGAAGAAAATATACACAAGGTGACTACATGATGAGATTATGCATTTCTTTAAACTTAGTTCATAGCCATGATCAAAAGGATTCCATTCACAATGTCTTGTAATCTCAAATTTGAACTTTGTGCAAAGTTGAATGCACAGCATGTACATTAAAATTGCGTTGATGCTTTTCTTGCCTTTTTTGGAAGGCTAGAAATACCATGGATTCATTGAGCAAGATGCCGATTTCTAGCTCAATGCTGCAAAGACAAAAGAAGGACATCTTCATTCCTTTCCTGCTAGAGAACTGAAGTGAACTTCCCAGAATGTCCTTTTAGACAAATATAGTTGAGGATTAGTTTGACATGTGGAAATCAACCCACTATGATGTCTTAATGAATTAGTTTGATTCAAGAAATAAAACCAGGCTAACAAGTCACACTACAATACGGCTTTATCAGTGCCCCAACCTATTATCTGTGGTTTATTTGTACATTGTCGGATGCTGAATATCTCCGGCTAAGGTGCAGCTTCAATCTCAGAAATGATTGGGCAGCATGCTAATAGCATCCGTCAGTGCAGTTGGCTTTGGAGATATACAGCATATCCAAAGCAAACAGATGAGCGTTCGTAACCGGTAATTAGACGGCAGCGGATGTCCTATATATTCTGTGTTTAAAGGAAGCTGGAAATTGAAGACTTAGCCTGAATATGGCTGAATGACACTCAAATATACTCCATTCCTTGACACACACAGTTGGTGTCCTTCACTTGCAATGCTTAATATTACTTTGTTTTTCTTTTTTTTTTTTGGTATTTAGCTGGTCACTTTTTTGATTTAACGCTAATTTATCAAGCCATTACACTAAAATCTACATATAAGACAATCGACTGCTTATAGTGCCCGCTTACAGTGTTTGCTGATTTTTTAAAATCATATTTATTAAATTGGTCGTTCAACAAAAGAGATAATTCAGGGAACCTTTTGTTACACTCCCAAAAATATCATTAATAGTGTCACCACCCTGGGGCCTGGAGCCCTGGAAATGTCCCTGGTGTAAACTAGAACACGTAATTGTCCCTTTGCATCCTACAGTAGGTATATTTTCCCCTTGGTAACTTCAGTACTACTGTTGTGTTGTTTTCCTCCAACATGTATGTATTAACGAGACAACTCGCAAAGATAGTTAGACCTGCATACAGCCCGTAAAATGACAACAGCCAAATGAAATTTTAATATCAAAGATGGGAATTAACATATTTTGTGCTTCTCTTATGACTGTCATCAAAGATAAATCTCTCCCCAGTGTTACTATAATCTGTTGGAACAGACCAGCATGATGCCATTGCTGTTTTAAATGTCAATTCAAAGCTTTAAGAGTGGTCATGTCAACTAAATTTACTGTCAAACAAATTGCTGTTATGTATGAAATACTGGTAAGTACCCAATTAGCATACTTAGGCATAATTTAAGATGCTTATTATATATGTATGATATCAACTGATGCTTGGATGCAAGGGCCTGTATTCAACCTGTTATTAGATTAGTATTTATATCAGCCTGGAGAACCAAATCAAGGCTGGTTTTAGTTTTGAAATTACATTTTTTTCATTCCTATAAGATATATAAAAATGGTGGGGCTGGTCCAAGGAGAATCTTGGATTAGCCCTAAGTAAGTAAGTCCCAGTATATATCTGTGTATGCAGTATAGTAAGGATAGAAGATACAGCAGCGGAGAACACTTACGACCAGCGACAAGTGTCATTGTGTGTGTCCAGTAGGAACAAACAACGATATTGTGTGTGTTCTAATTTTATGGAGGTGCAAAATCAACTGAGGTGTGATCGTCCTTATCCTAATTTATTGTGTTGTTTTGTATTGTTCCATCCATCCATCCATCCATCCATCCATCCATCCATCCATCCATCCATCCATCCATCCATCCATCCATCCATCCATCCATCCATCCATCCATATATTCCACTTCTCTAGAACCAGAGCTAACTTACAGCAAATGATACAGCATCGCATTTGTCCTTCTGCTGTCCCCAGCAATTATCTTGATATTTTCCTGAAGGACCTGAAAGGACCAGACACACCAAATCCCTCATGTTTTGGATAAGCCACAGGGTCTCCTGAAGGCCACAAGTGATCAGGGGAACTCGAATGGAAGGTATCCAAGAGGTGCTCTTTTCAAATGCCCAAACTGTCTCTCTCCTATGTATGATGTGCAGTGGTTCAAATCCAGACCTGCAGGTGTCTTTGGTTGACCAACAATATCTCAGGGTAAATACAACAACCCTTTGGAAGAAGTCATGACTGTCCTTGAGACTAGAGGGGAGGTGAGAACATAAACAGCAAAATAAAGTCAAAGTTTTACCTTGAGAACTACAGAGCTTTTTAGGCCAGGCTTATCAGGACTGCCAACAAAATCTGTGACAAATGGCAGCCTCTGTGGAGCCCAATGACCACCTGATATGTGTATGAATCTGTGCTGACAATAGAAATACATATTTCTCAGCATTTTTATGGCTACCACATGGTACTTAATAAAGGCCCTTATACTCTATAATCTCTAACCCCCCCCCCAGCAGAACACACCGTGAGATGCAACAATCTTTTTCATCAGCTCCACAAAACACAAGCTTGTCCTGTACTTCATCGTGGGTGTTATTTTCAAGTAATCCAGTATCATTTAAAAAAAAAAAAAAAAAAGAGTTTGGCAGACACTTAAGGGGTGTGGCCTCTCAACCCGGGACTAAGGGCTGGGGGGCGTCGTTAAACCGTATTTATATACGGGCATTTCCAAATGTTCTGTGTCTTAATTGTTTTGTTGGTGTGTTTGGATAAAAGTTAAAAACTCCTCCACGACTGCGCCGTAATTTCCTCGTCCAAACACCACATTGGTGACCCCGACGTGATGATGTCTTACACTGAGGAAATATGCGACTCTATCTCAGCCACATTGCCTGATCCCGCACAGCTGGTTCTGTCCATCGCGGCCGTTCGGCTGCCGTTGTGTGTTTCTGTGTGTTTCGGCGGCCACCATTTTGAATGGGACTTGGTGGTCGCCGCCATCACAGTTCCCATCATTGGTGTGGACTTTCTTCGTGCTCATGGCTTGTCAGTGGACATAGCGAACCGCTGTCTTATCGACGCGTTGTCGTTCGGCACATATCCATGCGAGACGGGGGAGGTTGGACCACGAACGCACAACAGTTTCTTGGTTTCGGATGTTGTGTACCAATAGTTGCTGGCGGATTTCCCGTCGCTGACGACGCCCATGTTTTCAACCATGTCTACACTAAATGACGTGGAGCATTTCGTCCACACGGTGTGACTACCTGTTTTCGCCTCTAAACTGGTGTTTGTGAAGGCGGAGTTTGCTGTCATGGAGCGTTTGGGAATCGTGAGGTGGTCTAACAGCCCATGGGCCTCCCCTCTCCACATGGTGCCAAAGGCCGATGGTTCTTGACATCCGCGCTGGGATTTTCGCCGATTGAATGTCATGACCATGAACGACTGTTACCCCATTCCTCACATCCAATATTTCTCTGTGCGGCTGTCGGACGCCTCCATCTATTCTAAGGTGGACCTGGTGCACCAGGTGCCCGCGTGCGCGGAGGACGTGCCCAAGACCGTGGTGATCACCGCATTTTGCCTTTTCAAGTTTTTGTTGTTTCTCCTTTGCAGGTTTCTCACCGTGGTCGCCCTCCATCCAGGACTCCAGCAGCACCTCTGCAGGTCCTGTGTCCGGCGCCTCCTAACGTCAAGACTGAAGGGCGCCGCAGCCGTTTTGGCAGATTGATCAGGCCTCCTGTGAGGGACTAGTTGTGGCCCGGAGTCCCTTCTGTGTGGCGGACACCAAGGGGTGTGACCTCTCACCCTGGGACTAAGGCTGGGGGCTGTGGTTAAGCCGTATATATACGGGCTTTCCCGAATGTTCTTTGTCTTAATTGTCTTGTTGATGTGTTTGGATAAAAGTTAATAACTCCTCCACAACTCCGCCGTAATTTCTAGTCCACACACCACAAGAGAAGATTTTTCTCCAGAAGGGGGGATTAAACATGATATGTGATGACTTTTTGTTTAAGTCTAACCTTTTCATGTATATCAGTTAAGGTCTCATCTCCACTTTTTGACTTGATATGCTCTGGCAGGCATTTTTGATAGGACTTATATTCTTGTTACTTTAGGCCAAACCTTGGTGCCTGAATATCATCAGACAGAGTCTCATTATATCTTCTGTTCTTTGTCTGTAGGTGGAGGCGATGAGGAGAATGTACAACACAGGAACACACACACACATTTAATGCTATGCAGTGTTTGGCTTATTTATGAAACAAAAGTTGTTGTTTTTCTGTAAATTATTGCAGCATTTGACAGAACATAAAAGCTACTCAGAGTTACTTCTGGACTCCCAACATCTGCCCTTTAATTACTGACAAGTTGTTTTCTTCACACTTAAACATTCTTCACTTTTTAAAAATCCACATTGGTAGATCCATATTGGTGGCATCTACATTCAAATACTGCAGGATGACCTGTAAGGGAAAAAAATTATAAGACGAAGGATAGAATTTTTACTTTCATTTTTAGTCTTTCAACCCTGCTCTTGGAAGTACCAGGCTGGAAATGCAGATCTGGTCTCTTCTTGCTGAAGGCCGGTCAGACGAATTACAGCCTTGAGAGAATTAAGTGCTTGCTGAAATTAAAGAGTAAATTAGATTTAGGATCACATGATAAGAGCTGCCGGGAGGAAGTGGAATAACAGGTTATGCACAGGCAACCCTACAAAGTCTAGATGGTATCTAGGATTTATTGAATTATAATGATAGTTTGCTCGTTTTTTTTATGTTGCTTTGTGTATTAAAAATGCAGCTATCTTTGGTGGTTTGGATTTTATTACAGGAGCAGCTCTGTTCAAATAAGGGGACTGTTTGTCACTCTCGATCAGGGAATAAGATTTGGTCTTTTTTAAAAACAAACTGTATTGCATCTCTCAATGACCAATTAATGTCAGCTTATTGTCGAACCATTGTTTATCCTCAAGTGGCAGCAGAATCCTGGCTTTGAGATGTATTTGCATGCAGCATGTGTGGTTAAGACACTAAATGTGATGCACTCTCCTTGAGGCAGAATTTTCATGAGATGGAAAAGTGTAACTTTAAAATAGCACTACCAGTTATATTTACGGAAGAATTAACAATGCAGAAGCCTCTGGGTGTGAGAATTGCTCTTAGGACTATAAATCAGAGAACTATGCTGACAATGAGCTGACAGAGAGCAGTGTGTCTAAATGCTAATTCAGCTAAATACAATATACACACGCTAGGTGATGCAACACTCAGCTTTTTTCACAAAATGCTAACATTCCCAGCTAATGCAATATTCATTGGTGAAGGTCCTCTTCCTTGCTTGGGCCTCAACTATCCTCTGGATGATGTCACTGACCACAGCATGAATCAAAGCAGCTGAAGGTCATCTTTGTGAAGAGCAGGGTATGAAGAAAGAAAAATAAAGTAATTGGATCCCATTTGGATCCCCATTTGGATAACTTCCTATCTACAAGTTAAAAATAAAAACATCTTAACTTTACAGCATGGCCTGAATGTTCACTTTTTACATTTCAAATGATCAGATCTCATTGCCACATATAGAGACAAATTGTTAATGCTTTCATTTATGCCATACAACCATTCACTCGCTCATTCTGACGTCTGGACAATTTTGATTCTCCTGCATTTTTTGGACTATGGGAGGAAACTAGAGAACCCAGAGGAAACCCTAGCAGACACAGGGACAATGATCTAGCACCACATAGAAAAACCCCTGTTGGAGTCGAGTCAGGGACCTGGAAGCACTGACCACTGCCCTACCGTGCTGCCCTAAATCATGTTATAATGTTCCAAATATTTTACAGTACAGACAGTGGGTCAAGGCTTTCAAAGAGGGTATGATGAAAATGATCTTCTAATGCTCAGAGACCCTGATATTTGCACTTTTGCCCTAAATAGCAGTTAAGTTTAAATTAAATCTCATTTCAGCAGTGTTAAAAGGGGATTTAAAAATCATTAATTCAACTAGGAGATGCACAGGGGTGCCCAATCTGAATTATTCCAATGCACATTTATCTTTATGCCACACCAGTACCCAAGGCACTCTGGGTTGGTAAGTGCTGAATGATTACCCAATAAATCTGTTACCTGTGAGGGATAGATTAGTACATGGAGAAAGAAAGAGAGGGGAGTTCAATTTGTCCTTTCAAGTGGGTGATTTAACAAAAGCAATTGTCTAAAAAAAATGTAAGAAAATAGTTGCTGAGCAACGCTAACAGGATCTTGGCACGCTGACGGGGGAGACCCTGGTATTTGTCTTCTGTCTTGTCATGCTATCGTCCTATCATCATGTTATGTCAGGAGTGTGTGTATGCCTGTATGCCTGTCTGCCTGCGTGCATGTGACTCGATACCACTCTGGCTTTCCCTTGACCTTGTTGATATTTATGAGATAATGTTAAGACAAATGCATAGGAAGAGTATCTGGGGTGTGAATGACATGGGGAGTAAAGAGTCTGAGTCACTGTCTATTATCGAAGTGTCCTTCACAGACCGGACCTACCTGAGGTTCTTGATGTCTCGTCTTTCATCCCAACGATATTATCAGTTCAAACTGGCTGGTGAGCAGCCTCGAGATAAGCAAATCAACTGGGTAATAAATCTCTGGGGGTCATCAAGGTCCCAGGAGCTGTTGACAAATCCTTATAAGTTCAGATTTTTGACTAAGGCGAAACATGGGGTTATGTAGCTCAGGTGTTGTGGTCCTACTTTGCATTATGAATGTTTCAAAAAAGTAAATTGAGAATGATCATCTCATGATGTAGCTGCTTTCTGTCAAATGAAACTGGTAAAGGGAACTCCAGATCGAATACCTCTTTCTGTCTCATTCTTGATTTTTCCAAGGACAACTTTTTCAAGCACTTGATTCCTTTTTAGCAGCCTTGTTATTTAGCACTACCAATGGCACAGAAAGTTGAGTTAAGCTGATGATTTTTTATTGACATGCATCTAGTGTAGCAATGACAAGCCTTTATTTCTTCAGGTGCCATTTGCTGCTTTTGCATTGTGGGAACTTTTTGCTGCTCTTAGAACCTTCTCAGGCAATACAGTGTTTTTTCTTGCATCTGGACAACAAAGGAGCTAGGAACTAAAAGGTAATTTCCTAGAAGCTTGTTTACCTCCTACTCTGAGGTAGGGCCCTTTTATATTGGTAGAAAGGATCCTGGGATTGGAACTGCCTGGCCGGAGGCCTAGAAGAGGACCAAAGAGAAGATTATGGATATAGTGAAAGATGGCATAAAGTTAGTTGATGTGAGAGAAGAGCATACAGAAAATAGGGTTTGATGGAGGAGGTTGATTCGTTGTGGGGACTCTTAAGGGAAAAGTCAATAGGTGAAGAAGAAGACTCAGGAAGGTCCTTTTGACCTATATGAAGGGCCTTTTGACCTTTGTGACCAAGCACCTACACATAGGTATGTGCTTGGTCACAGGTGGAACACATATGCCACGCCCATTCCCAGATAACTCTTGCAGATGGAACAGCATTTTTAACAAAACTACTGCGGTCACCATATATGCAGCCTCAGGGCAGCACAGGCCAGTGTCTCCTGGAGCCAGACTCTGGGGGCATACAGGCCAGTGTCTTTTTGAGCCGGTCCCAAGCCCGGATAAATGCAGAGGGTTGCGTCAGGAAGGGCATCCGGTGTAAAACTTCTGCCAAAACCAAATATGCGAATTGAACCTAAAAAACTCATACTGGATCGGTCGAGGCCCGGGTCAACAACGACCGCCATTGGTGCCGATAACCTACAGGGTACCAGTGGAAATTGGGCTACTGTGGGTCGAAGAAGGAGAGGAAGAAGGCGTGCTCGGAAGCAGAGAGAGTAGAGGAAAGGCAAGAGTCTGGGACTGAGAGTAGGGACTTTGAATGTTGGGACGATGACAGGAAAAGATAGAGAGTTGGTTGAAGTTGAAGAAAGGTGGATATACTGTGTGTCCAGGAGACCAGATGGAAAGGGAGTAAGGCTTGAAGCCTGGGAGCAGGTTTTAAGTTGTTTTATCATGGTACTGATAAGAGGAGAAATGGAGTAGGAGTTATCTTGAAGGAGGAGTTTGTTAGCAATTTTCTGGAGGTGAAAAGAATGTCAGATAGACTTATGAGCCTGAAACTAGAAACTGAAGTTGTGATGCTCAATGTTGTTAATGGCTATGCCCCACAGGTAGGATGTGGGTTAGAGGAGAAGGGGAAGTTCTGGAATGAGTTAGATGAATTGATGCAGAATATCCACAGAAATGAGAAAGTGGTCATTGGGGCAGACTTCAATGGACATGTTGGTGCAGGCAATAGAGGTGGTGAAGAAGTGATGGGCAGGTTTGGTATCCAGGATAGGAACACAGAGGGACAGATGGTGGTAGACTTTGCAAAAAGGTTGGAAAGGGCTGTAGTAAATACTTTTTTCCAGAAAAGACAGGAAAATAGGGTAACTTATAAGAGCGGAGGTACGAGCACGCAGGTAGACTACATCTTTTATAGATGAGGGAACTTGAAAGAGATCAGTACTGCAAAGTAGTAGTAGGGGAAGGTGTAGCAGGACAGCATAGGATGGGGTTCTGTGGGATAACTCTGGTGACAAGGAAGATCAAGAGGACAACGGCAGAGCAGAGGACAAAATGGTGGAAGCTGAAAGGGGAGGAGTGTTGTATGGTTTTCAGGGAGGAGATGAGAAAGGCTCTTGGTGGTCAGGGAGAGCATCCAGACGACTGGACAACTACAACTAATGTGATCAGGGAGACAGATAGGAGAGTAGGTGAGTCGACTGGAAGGAGAGTAGATAAGGAGACCTGGTGGTGGAATGAGAAAGTGCAGGAGTGTATCCAGAGAAAACTTAGCAAAATAGAAGTCGGACACTGAGGGGACTGAAGCAAACAGACAGGAGTACAGGAAGATGCAGCATGAGGTAAAGATAGAGGTAGCAAAGGCAAAAAAAAGAGCATACGATGACTTGTATGATTGATACGGTTGGCAAAACAGAGAGATAGAGACGGAAAGGATGTACAGCAGGTCCATGTAATTGGATGTGAAGGATAGAGAGGGAAATGTATTGACAGATGCTAGAAGAGTGATGGAAAGATGGATAGAGTACTTTGAAGAGCTCAGAAGGAGGAAAATGAAAGAGAGGGAAGGGTAGAAGAGCTGACTATTGTTGACCACAAAGTAGCAGAAATTAGTAAAAGTGAAGTGAGGAGGGCATTGAAGAGGATGAAAAATGGAAAGTCAGTTGGTCCAGATGACATACCTGTGGAGGTATGGAAGTGTCTAGGAGAGGCAGCGGTCGAGTATCTGGCTAGATTATTCAACAGGATCTTAGAGAGAGAGAAGATGCCTGAAGAGTGGAGGAGAAGTGTGATGGTGCCCATTTTTAAAAATAAGGGGGATGTGCAGAATTGTTGAAACTATAGAAGGATAAAGTTGATGAGCCACACAATGAAGGTATGGGAAAGAGTAGTGGAAACTAGTCTGAGAGCAGAAGTCAGTATTTGTGAGCAGTAGTATGGCTTCATGCCTACAAAGTGTACTTCAGATCCAGTATTCGCTTTGAGAATGCTAATAGAGAAGTACAGAGAAGGTCAGAGGGAGCTGCGCTGCGCTTTTGTAGACCTAGAAAAAGCATACGACAGGGTGCTGAGAGAAGAACTCTGGTTTTGTATGAGAAGTAGCAGAGAACTATGTTAGACTGGTCCAGGACATGTATGCTGGTTGTGAGACAGTGGTGAAGTGTGCTGTAGGTGAAACAGAGAAGTTCAAGGTGGAGGTGGGACTTCAGGGATCAGCTCTGAGCCCCTTCCTGTTTGCGGTGGTGATG
>CAAKHD010011519.1:70486-80990 GCA_901007705.1 Fistularia tabacaria | reverse complement strand
CAAACATCATGGTCCATGGAGATTCCTGTCTAACCTCATCGGTCACCCTGTCCATCACCACTGCATACAAGAAGGGGCTCAGAGCTGATCCCTGATGAAGTCCCACCCCCACCTTGAACTTCTCTGTCTCACCTACAGCACACTTCATCACTGTCTCACAACCAGCATACATGTCCTGGACCGGTCTAACATACTTCTCTGGTACTCCAGACTTCCTCATACAATACCAGAGTTCTTCTCTCGGCACCTGTCGTATGCCTTTTCTAGGTCTACAAAAGCACAATGCAGCTCCCTCTTACCTTCTCTGTACCTCTCTATTAGCATTCTCAAAGCGAATACTGCATCTGCAGTACTCTTTCTAGGCATGAAGCCATACTGCTGCTCACAAATACTGACTTCTGCTCTCAGTCTAGTTTCCACTACTCTCTCCCATAACTTCATTGTATGGCTCATCAACTTTATCCCTCTATAGTTACTGCAATTCTGCACATCCCCCTTTATCTTAAAAATGGGCACCATCACACATCTTCTCCACTCTTCAGGCATCCTTTCTTTCTCTAAGATCCTGTTGAATAATCTCGCCAGAAACTCTACCGCTGCCTTTCCTAGACACTTCCATACCTCCACAGGTATATCATCTGGGCCAACTGCCTTTCCATTCTTCATCCTCTTCAATGCCCTCCTCACTTCACTTTTACTAATCTCTGCTACTCTGCGGTCTACAATAGTCACCTCTTCTTCCCTTCCCTCTCTTTCATTTTCCTCATTCATCAACTCTTCAAAGTACTCTTTCCATCTTCCCATCACTCTTCTAGCATCTGTCAATACATTTCCCTCTCTATCCTTTATCATCCGGACCAGCTGTACATCCTTTCAGTCTCCATCTCTGTTTTGCCAACCTGTATAAATCATTCTCTCCCTCCTTACTGTCCAACTGAACAGACAAGTCATCGTATGCCCTTTGTTTTGCCTTTGCTACCTCTATCTGCCTCTTCTCGTGCTCCTGTCTGTTCTCCTCAGTCCTCTCAGTGTCCCACTTCTTCTTTGCTAACCGCTTTCTCTGTATACACTCCTGCACTTCCTCAGTCCTTTTCAATACATTAGTGTTCAAAAGCTTAATGAGACCAACACCGTGCTCCAATTTTTCTTTAAATCAGGTGTTCTCAGTTATACACTCAGTGATCTTGGATAGGAAGGATCCAATATTTTCTTTTGACTTCTGACTGTTGGTTTGACTAAAATTAAGTTACACATGTGAGGGGAACCAAAAGAAATGCATTATTTCAGATAAAGAGCAAATATCTGTGGTTGTGCAAGTTTTATTACAGCCCATGACAGATGAAATTCTTCCAGTGTATGCTCATGATAATGAACAGCGTAGGGGGATTTATTCAGGATTAGTGGGTCAGCTGTCCTCTGACCTTCTTTGTATGGCCAATCAGATTTTTGGTGAATGTGCTCAATTATCCCCTCCCTGAGAATAACTGAGCAGAATCCTCACATCATCAGTGAAAAACATGTTTATTTGAAATCATTTACTCCATTTAACAAATAGTCTGCTAGGATGCCGAGTGCATTGCATCCAGTTAAAAAAATAATTAATTAAACATGGTATGGCACTAGAGGACCTCATGCTGTCACAAATATCGATGATACAGATTTAGTTTGTCTTGTTGATCAATGTGAAATTACTTTTAGGGAGTAATACAGTTCAGCTTAATTCATATAAAAATTTCTACTTAAAGACTGACCGTGGCTTCTTTCACAGCTCTCTCAGGGATGGTTATGCGAGGGAAGGAGTACATGGCACCCTGAACCGGATTGCAACTGATGCCTGGCACAGTGTTGAGTACCTGTTCTGTCAGCCTGGCCTTCTCCGCTAAAGCACTTAGAGTAGCTGTGCGCTCCTGGAAATTAGGGGTAAAGTGTGGATTACGAGAAGAATGTGAATCCAAAAGACGTAACAAGAGTCAGGACACACAAAAAACTTTGGTGTTCAGGATTTGTATCTGTAGCCTGCAGAGAAAAATTGTACTACAAAATGAGTTGTGCTAATCCACATGCAGGATTTTTTTCTCTGATCTATAACCTTCAAGACACTTCACATTTGTATTACCTTTCTAATTAAATATGGTCTGTTCATGAGTTCTACATCGGAAAGAAAGAGCTAAATAAAGGGAAGTCATTTTGATAAAGGGTAAAGCTGAACAATACTTTAATTGTTAAGCTTTGTTATTACCACAAAATTTAGCTCAGTGTGACTCAACTTGTCAGAAATTAAATAATGGCTAGTTCTAAAATGATTTTCTGAACTGAAATCATGTCAACAACACGAGGTCAAGAATGAATGGCTTGATGGACAATGCACCTCATGACACCGTATTGACAAGAAGTAAAACTATTTACAAAATCAAATAAACTGCCTCTGCTGCCTTCTTTGTCTTTCTTTAAGCTGGCAAACTGAATTTGTGTTGCTGATGCTGTTGATGGCCTTATTTGTATACAGGACTCAATTCAGCTGCACATGGATGACCAAGAGTAGCCTTGAGATTGCAGACAAGATATGATGCAGAGTTAAACATCACCAGTGCAGACAAAGCAGATACACAACAGCACTGTGAGTAAGGCATAATTATGTGAGGGTGATTTTAAAAGCTACTTTTACTTTTTGCTTGAATGCTTGTTAAATCCCAAGAAATAAAAAAAAAACAGTATCAAAATACTTCTAAAATACTTCTAAATAGGTCTTTCTGCCCCATATTAGTATGCTGCCACAGCTATGCAGTATTTTTTTTAATATTTTATTTTTAATATGTTACTGAAAATGTATTAGTGAAAACACATAACAGGACATTTTGATTATTCATTCTACACATCTGTAATCATGAGATTCTCTATACCTTCATGAAGTTGTTGTATGATGGCTCCCCAGGCTGTGGAGGGTTGACCACAAGATCCATCAAAGCCTGTCCAGGAACTGGTGGACACAAACGCACTGACACCAGTTTTATCAACTGGGCCTTTACTTCATCATCCATGTTGATGATCTCCATGTAGCCTCCACGGAAACCACACCTGGGCAGGTGAGTGACATTTTAGGGTGTTGCTGAATAAAGGAGATACTGAGGGAAATTTTACAGCCAATAATATACACATACAGTACTTTAATTACGATGCTTACAGTGGGGAGATATGAATGCCAACTTAGTTCCTAATATCAACTGTGGTAAGATAAGTGGGTTTATCAAAATGTGACACACTTCTGTGTAAAAAAAAGGGCCACTCTTACTCTCCCATGTAACACTTGGAAGTGGAGTGGAAGGATGCCAGTTCTACTGTATTTGAGAGCTCTGGCCCCATCTCAAACAACACCTTCTTGAAAGAATGGAACTGGCAACCATCAACATAGACATTATCCTGGTACACCTAGAATGAGGAGGAAAGAATGACAAATATGGCCGGGCCACATACACACATCTGACCTCGTCATCCACAACAACCATTTAATGGCTACAAATACATACGCACAAAAAACAACTTTGGGGTCAAATCCTCCATCAACTGTACCGTACTCTGAACTCTGAATCTGCACTTTTTTTTACTGCTGTCACAAGAAAACACTTTAAATCACTGCAGCTTAACTTTTTTATGGTAAATAACTTTGAGTTTGTCAGAATTTGTTGTCTGTGATATTGGTATTTTTTTAACTACTGAACTGTGGGGTCTAGGAGAAATGCTATTTCAATCCTCTGTATATGTGAAACATATGGTAATATAAATAACAAAGTAAACTTTGACTTTGACAGATACATTGATTTTTTGCAAATTATTGCGTTTGTAATACTATTCCAGGGATAATCGGATCAAAAACTGTGATTTGCTTTTTTAAATTCATTCTTTTTCTATACTTCAGGCAAAGGTTACAGTCTGATTTTTTTTGCTTTTCGGGACTTCAAAGTTAGTTTAAATTTCCTTTCCTTTTTTTTATTAGGTTGCTAAGCATATTCACTCACTCACTAGGAGTACTAGGTACGGTAGCTCAGGATATTCTGTACACAAAACAGAACTCGGAATAAAGGAGGTGAAAGTTAAGAGACATTACCTCATCAGCCATGAGGAAAAGACGTTCCTTAGCTGCAAATCGAATTACATCTTCAATACACTGTCTGCTCTGAACCTGACCTTTGGAGAGGAGAAAGGCTCATTATCAGTGCGAGTATTAAATTGTGATAAAACAAGTATTCAAATTCTTTTGCCTCCATCTAGTGGCTCTTTTTTGAAATCTGCATTTTCTTTACTGCTGCACGACTACCACATACAGTATAAAACATGTAAACAATTTTCATTAGATGAGGCATCTGGTTCTTAGAGCCCTGAGTCAATCCCTGTGGATCCACTGCAATGAATGAGGCAGAAAATGAATATTAAAAGATAAATATAGGGGAGACAAATCTGTCATCAACATCTTAGAAATGACACTGCACTCCTATCGTGAGTGAAATTTTCCTGCTGTAATGGGAAAAACTTGGACTGCAAATTAAACAAAGAAATATTCTCTGCAATGGATGAGATCCATGTAAATGTCCATAAAAGTCAATAACAAGATCAGAAAATAAAAATTACAATACTGAATGTCATCCATAGTCTGGAAAATGAATTAAAATCCTGAATAGGTTGATTCAATAATTTGTGTTTTAACCATCATTACTGTACCATAAATTCTGAAAAAGGCAGTCTTGTCTTTCGTGAAAAAATATATTTACCAGTGGGGTTTCCAGGATTAATGATGCACAATGCTCGAGGGTTACAATGCTGCCTGGCCTCATCCAGAGCTCGCTGCAGTTCACTGATGTCCAGACTCCAGCACTTTTCCTCATTAAGGTAATAGTTAATCTGAACAGCACCTAGTTCTGCCAGAGCAGCAGAATACAGGGGATACTGAGGAACGGAGATCATGACACCAGTGCGAGTTTCATCCTTTCCACACACCAACAACTTCAGCATAGTCTGTGACCACAGGGGGGAAATGAAGCAAAAGAAAAAGATATTCAGTTATGATAAAGGAAAGACTTAGAAAAACAAGCACATTAAGAAGTTTTGCCTGCATATATGTGATCACATTTTACATTGTATCATAAGAAAGGGAACACTACACATCCCTGTCCCTGGATAAATAATATGTGATAAATAATTATAAATAAAACATCTTAGTTACTGATAATAATAAGAAAACATTTTTTTAAGCCGCCTTACTCAACACTCAAGGACACCATATGAACATAAACATACATAAAACATAAGAAATAATAACAATAAAAACAATAAAAGTGACAAAGCGGCAAAAAAGTAACAAACGTAGCAAGCAATAAAGTCAATGATTATAAGGTCAATGATGATAAAGATGATAAAGATGTCTCCCAGTATGGAGAGTTTCTTTACCAAACCTGATGTCCAACTTGATGTAATAATACTCATTCAACCTATATGCAAAATGGAAACCTGCTGTGAACACATCATGATTAAAGGAATTTTACATTTTATAAATAGAGAATTTATAAGTAATATGTTTACATTGGTAAAACACTTAAAAAAATACTTATATATACACATATATATATATGTGCCAGAGTCAATATTACATAAAGTGTTTAAGATATGGGTCGCTTATTTCTGTTACGTTGCACTATGTAGCAGTCATTCATTTTTAATCGAATAATTCAAAAAACAGTAAGATGAGAAGTCATGTTCAAGTTACCACAATGCCATCACTAGCCCCTGTGGTGAGGTAAATATTGTCTGGGTCACAATGGATACCACCATCCCTTCGCTCTACATAGCGGGCAACATCCTGACGCACAGAATCTATTCCTTGACTGGCACTGTAGGAACCTGTGGGAGATTCATAGAAACATCGGCAAGGTAGTTGCTACAAATGACAAATGTGCAGTTTCAAAATATTTTATTAGGGTTATGAGCTTGTCACATGCATATCCACCTAAGATATTTTTTTTCAGCTTTGCTTGTCATTGTTTCCTAGTAGTAGTCATTGTAACAGAACTTGAAAATGGCTCTTCATTAGTGTCACTGAAATCTGAAATTTAAATATTAAAGACTTCTTCGAAAAAGTAAATGCCAAGACACAATATACCAACAATTTGTTTGTCTGTGTGTGTGTGTGTGTGTGTGTGTGTGTGTGTGTGTGTGTGTGTGTGTATTTTGGGGGGGTGGGCATACATGAAGCCAAAAGTCTAATCCTAAAATAAGACAATGTTAAGCTAAACATGTAGTTGTGCAAAAACCCAACATGTGATACACGCACCTAAACTGTTCCCTCCACAGGACTGCAGAATGCGACGTGCTCTACTTTTAGCATCACTGGGGAAGGTGCTATCATTCAGTAGGTCAGGATAGGAACAGAGAGCCAATACCTTAAAACAGAAAACAAGAACAAACAGAGCATGACTGGGATATTATGCAGGATCGACACCAACACAGCTGTTGACTTTTATCACCTCAACTTATAAAAAATTATAAAGTAAATTCGTAATACAAATAATGGCAAGTCAGATGAGGATGCCATATTTATAATAGTTTAAGGGAAAGGTACTGGAACAAACCTGACGGAAGAAAGTGATTGGCTGCTGGCCCATTGCATGTGCATCACCAATGTTGGCTTTAATGACTTCTGCAAACGGTTTTTTCATTCCCTGCAACAGGGAAAAAGTATTTTATCAGGTTCATTTTTATTATTTAAATGATTTTTAGGGACTTTGTAATTGTACCCAGTTCAGATCCAATATTTGATTACACAGTACCTTTTTACACAACATGATACAACACAACACCTTCTATTATGGTTCTATTATGTTTCTTGTGGTCTGTGTGGGTTTAAGACTTATTAATTTCGAAACTACTCCGAACAATGCAAGTGATGTAACAACAGAATACTCCTTCGGCTTTAAAAATGTAAAATTAAATATTACCAACAGGTTAAATGCATCGAGGAAAAGGGAAACTTGCCCTATCAATTTGTCTATGGAGATTCTCAGTGATCCAGGTCATGGGTAATCCTTTTCAAAATCTTATTGTGGCATCTGACCTTGAGGATTTTTCACCTCTCATTCGAGATGCTTCTTCAGAAGGAGAGACAGAGAGCATTGATTTGGCAATCACTGTTTGGGGTAGTTTTTTTAACTGACAGGGGAAGTTATTGGGGAGTCAGATACAGGTTCAAGGAGTTTTTAGATGGACAGCAAGTAGTGTTTTGATAGCTGATACCAATGAATTATCTTTCCTGATCACTCTCTGGAGTGATCTGTATAAAATATGATTCAAGATAAATATTTGAGTATCAATGACCACTAAAAATACTGACCATAAATGTAAAAATACCTATACCTAAGTATACAGATACAATAATATTTTAATAATGACTCATGACTCTGTGGCAATAAAATCAAAAAGCAAAAAAAGCTAAAACAGTGTAAAAGGTGGTATCATTGTGGAAAAAAAAGTATGAGGAAACATTTAAAATAGACGTAACATACTGAAATTTATAGGTAGCGGGAAGGGAAAAAACTTTGACATTAAAGGACAAAGCTGAGGTTTTAGACCAAATTTTAATGTAGGGAGTCACTAGGGAGAAAGGGTAGGAGCACCTCTGAGTTTATGAGAGATATACTCTGTTATGTCTGTTATGTCTGTTATGTCTGTTATGTAGAATGATCGTGCATTTACATGACGGAAGAAGACAATAAGTGCATATAGGCCAAACTTATGTATAAGCCACAAGTGTTCATTTGGAACATGAAATATTTACATAGAAAGATGTCACACATTCTTTTTAACTTTTAATTAGATACATACCATTTTTTTTCTGAACAGTGTCTGTAAAACATCTGGTTAGCAAAAAAAATACAGTAGTCTAGTGGGAAAAGTCCTTCATTGCTCTCTTCATCTTTACCCTGAATCCACCAAAACCCAGGAATTACCCAGCCTTAGACTTTCTCAGTCACACAGTTCCTTAGTCTCTCTTTCATTTTTGCTGTCAATGTCATTTGTGTAAACCACACGTGTGTGTGCTGCGATATCTATGTGTAATTTCATTGGTCTGGTGCAAAATATTTTGGTGGCATGAAGTTCCTTAGACCGTAAAAAAAAAAAATTAGCCGCATCATTGTTTAAGCCGCAGTGTTCAAAGCGTAGCAGCTATTAGTCCAGAAATTACGGTACATACAAACATGGGAACAAAGTTTCAATTTGTGGTAAGTACCTTTTTTGTCAATTACCATTAATCTTTTGACACACATACACTTACATTACACAGAGGTTTTGAGCTCTATATTGAATTCAGTTTAATATCAACATGGGGGAATATATTTACAGTGTTCTAGGCCAGTAATATAACATTTCTTTGAAATAATCTCCTGAGCAGCTGAGACCAGTGATGTGGGATAAACAGCTATGTCATCAGATACGTGAACATACGAGCATCGAGACACACATGCTGTCTAAGCCAGCAGTTAGGAGCAGCAAAAATACAGAGATCACAAGACGAATCTGAAAAAAAGACACCTTGCGAATATTAAAACAATCTGTTAGTTTGACTGGTCCAATCTAGCTCAGGTTTTTAGAAACTTGAGGCTGCTTTTCTCCCATTGGTCAAACAATGGGGGCGTCTCCGCCAATAATATCAGAGTATGTCACATCTCACCATCAGGGGGGCTGCCCTATCAGTGTGATCCCTAATATTCCTGGCCTTTGGTTTTCAAATGCATGTGACGTCCATCACTGATAAACCACTGGCCCAAACAATGCTTAAGTTCAAAGGGAGGTTGAAATAGAGGCCTATCTGTAAAAGTTCAGGGAAATGTTAATTGTGTCAAATGCAAATAAAGAAGTAAGATAGGAAGTATATGTTGTATGGTTTTCAAAAAGTTCTTTCAAAATTTTGAATGGCCAACTGAAAAAATGAAGTCTGAATATTTTAGAATTCTGCTTGGGTTTGCACATAACAGAGATGACAGTGGAAGAAGCCCAACCCTCTCTCCTCACCGTCCTGAACAACACAGTGTCACTTTCAAGTTTCTGGGAACCACAATTTCCCAGATCCTGAAGTGGACCTCCTACATAGACACTGTCCAGAAAAAGGCCCAGTCGAGGTTTTACTTCCTGCCACAGCTCAGGAAGTTCAACCAGGAACTGCTATTCATCTTCTATACTGCAATCATTCAGTCTGTCCTGTGCACAGCCATCACTGTTTGGTTTGGATTGGCTACCAAACAGGACAGGATTAGATTGCTTTGGACAATCAAGTCAGCAGAGAGAATCATCGAGACAGACCTGCCTTCCATCCAGGACTTTTATCGGTCTAGGGTCAGGAAACAGGAAGGCACCATCTCTGAGGACCCATCACACCCCGATCACAAAGTGTTTGATCCCCCCCAGAAGACGCTACAGAGCATCAAGCCCACCGGGCACAAAAACAGTTTCTACCCCAGGCTGTCACTCTGATGAACTGAAAGTAGTCAGAGTGTCAAGAAACAAGAAACGAATAACCACACTGTACATTTTGTTTGTAACCTGCACCTTGGATCACAATTGTGCATTTTTGTGCATATCTGTGTTTTTAAAAATACTAGCCATTTTTTCCTGTATTTTATTTTTGTATTACCTAACTTATTCCCCTCCCTGTACAGTGAGAAATGCCAACATGGAAACAAATTCCTTGTTCTTTCAAACTTGCCGAATAAGAATAATTCTGATTCTGATTCATTATATTGATGCAGTTTGTTCACAATTCATCTTATCTATTTTACTCCATTTATTTCTTCATTTTTCGAAATCACTTTCCCAGATGCAGTATTAGCAAGAAGTAATTTATCTGATGCAAAGGCATTAGCATCTACCTCAAAAATATCACATTTGTTGTGATGTGTTGCCTTTTTCATGAGCTTGATAAACATTGCAGCATTGCAACATTGCAGCATTTTTTATCATTTGCACAAGCTCACACAACCTTTGATGTTGGAGAACGGAAGAATGGGGCCCAAGACAATATTAAAGGAAAATATTTCAAGTAGAACACTGAGTGAGAAAGAAGAGCATGAGTGTGTACAAATAAGGAATTTAATTCACAGACTGTAAGAAAATTCCATGACCTCATTCCCATTGTAAGCCAATACCCTTCAAAACTTGAATAAGGATGACTGCTATAAAGGATAAGGTGGGGAGTGTTTCTGTCACCTCACTGATTCCTGTATTCTTGAAAAGACCACAACTGGCGCTGTCTACAGCTCCTAAGCAAATAAATTACAGTGCTTCTCTTGTCTGGAGGAGAAAAAGGATTCCACACTGAAAATGCCCCCATACCTCTTGATCATGATTGGTTTTAGTTACCAAGTCCGAATGCAAATCCTTCTGCTTTTTGAACTTCTAATATTCAACAATGCCTGATTTAACTTTTCAGTTGAGAGAACAAGAACTATACAGATCGGAAGAGCGG